>CAKNWT010253877.1:0-25505 GCA_932066315.1 Andricus coriarius | reverse complement strand
CTACCATGAGCTAGGGACTTTTTAGAAGAGGAACTTCAAATTAAGATTTTGCGAACATTTTTTTCGGAGTGATGCCGAAGAGGTGTCTGGCGCCTGGCAGGTATTTATACCACAACGTTATCTTTCTTTTCCTACGTTGTCGCCGCAATTTTGTAGCGATGCTCCTAGCTTTAGGTCCCATAAGACTGGGAAAGTCGTTATAACGCTTGTTAAATTAGAAGTTACATTCTATTTTAAGTAGTTTCAAATCCATATTAATTATTGATTAAATTATGATTCAATTGTTATTCAAACATAAAAATTTGTTTTTGTTTTGAAATATTTTTACATATTCTCTTAAAAACTTTTAAAATTCTTACAAAACTTCAACCTCCAGCTTCTTTTTTGAGATTTTTGAGAATGTTTTGTAATCTTATGAAGTAATGTTTTAGAATTGATTTTTCAAAATAAAAAATAATTTAGAATTGTTAAAGGAATCTTGAAAAACTTACTTTATTTAACCATTCACAATTGTTAAAAAGCTTCTAATTGTTGCGTATTGTTGAATATTGTTATTAATGAAAGACACATTGTATATGGATATACAATACGTCCCTTTGACCGGGTGAGAGTCTTTAAATAAGAATCACATGTATTCTTGCAAACAAGCCTTACATACAATCTTATCACGTATCTGCTGCATACAGTCGTAATTACTACTCTTACTTCTAAGCGCTTGAATCCTGACCCTGGGCTTCCGTTTGCCCTTACCACTATCAATCTCAAAATTGGATTCTATTCCGCAAGACAACCCCCCTCTCCCTCTCTCACCCCTCTCCATCTCTCTCACTCCACCCATCCCTAAAATCTCTCATGTAGACTTTCCACTCTCTTACGCTCATTCCATCCCCAAATTTACAATCCAGAACTTAACACGGACCATACTAACACATCGAACATCCGCACTCTCATCCTCCAGTCAGCCTTGAACCCTTCTTTACCTATACTCCATACTTTTGTTATCACTTTACTCGCGCATTCTTATCTCTTTCTCACCTATAACTCGTTTCCTCCGTTCGCTTCGAACAAAAATCCTAAATAGTAAAACTCCTGAACCAACTCTACCATCACGCTATTAATATTCTATTTGTATTCTACTCTATGCTTTTTATTTCTGAAACACATCATCTTGATCTTCTTCACGTGCTCCCTCTACCCTGTACCTAATGTTATCCCCTTTCCCTTTCTTCCCCATCTTCTTCTCTAAGTCTACCAGAAGAACACTAAATAGAAGTGGGCTCAACGGGCCCCCTTGCCTGAGCCCACTTCCTGTCCAGATTTCCTCTCCTCTTTTTTTCCTATATTCACCCTTTTGTTAGTTTCCACAAATACTTATTATATTCTTTCTATTAAACCTTTATCTAACCCTCTCTCTTTCATTGCTGCCCATAACAACCTCCTGTTGAATGAGTCAAATACTGCCTTTGAATCTATAAATAGTGCGACTACTTTCCCTTTCTTACGCCCTAGGTTCCCATTGACTAAACAGCTGAGCAAGTGGATGTTGTCGGTGGTCCCTACCTCTTTCCTAAAACCCGTTTGGTTGTGTGGTATACTTCCCTTTTCTTTCACCTGTCTTTCCAATATCCTTCTAAGCACGTCCGCGTTAATTGTATGTCTCACCGACATGAGTGTGATACCTCTATATTCCTTCATCGGTTTACCCTCTCCTTTTTTAATCAACGGTACTGCCAGCCCTGTCTTCCATACCTCCGACCACCCTTCTCCTCTCCACACCTTGATGCACATCCTACAGATCACATTCACTCCTAATCCTCCATATTTCAGTGCTTCATTTTTCAAGACATGCTCCGCTTTGGCCTTGTTTTTTTTCAGCTTTGCAATCGCCTCATTCACCTCTTCCCTACTAATCTCGTTTTCGCTGCCCTCGTAACCGCTACCGTTAACCTCTTTTCCTTTTTATCACTTCCCAGTCCCTACCTTCCTTTGCCGCTTTCTCCTCTTCCATGTACCTTTCTTTCTCCTTCTGTCTTTCCTCCCTTATCATTCTTTCATGCTTTATTTTTTGCCTGTTAAGTTCCCCTTTTTCCATTTCCCTTTTCATCCATTTTCTTAGATTCTCATTCATCCTATCTTTATTTTCCCTGGATAGATCGTCCCACCAACCTCTCTTAATTCTTTCTCAATTCTCAATTCCACTCTCAATCCCTTCTCTTCCCTTGCCTCATTAATCACTCCTTTAAGTTTTTATAGTAGCCTGTCTACTCCTTCCTCTTGCATACTCCCTATCTCTATTGCTCATTTCTATTCTAACCATAAGTTTACTTATTCTTTCTTTTGCCAGAAAGTAGTCTATTACGGTGTCCCTATACCCGTGTACGTGAATTACCCTTCCCCTTCAGCGCTGGTATTGCTGTTGCAAATAAACCATCCCACCTCTCCCAACAACTCCAGTAGCCTCCTACCCTCTCGATCCGCTCCCTTGTGTTTCGAGTTCCTTATGAAACCCTCTTCTACTGTATCGCACACGTCTCGCCCTTGTTACCCAGTCCATGTATTCTGCCCCGCTCCCCCCTATCAGCACCAACTAGTTCTCCTTTTACTCTGTCGATTTCCATATTGTTCTCCATCCTCCCTCTTCTTCTGTTCTCTTGTACACGCGTACAACATCCACAACGACTTTTCCTACATTTATTCTTCTCAACATTGGTCCGTCCTCTTCTTTCATTAACTCTTCCCTTTCGTCCTCTACCACACTTCCATTCTTACCCCTGACACCATGCCCATTTTGTCAATTCCTCCCAGAAACTCCTACCTTTGTTTGTAAACCTTGAGACATTCCAGAACGCCACTTTCATGTCTCTATCTTCTCCTCTCGATCCTCCTGTCCTTGTCTTTAGCCCTTTTTTTATTTCGTAAACCCCAAAGCGTTTCCTTCCTTCTCATTTCCCTGTTCTTTGTCCTTCTCCCTTCCTTACCTTATTTGCAAAGCTCTCAATTCTTCTAGTTCTTCATTTTAGATCCACAAATCTCCATTTACCCAAATTATATATCTCCCTATTATTACTCTACTACCTTTCCTTCTTGCTGCACATGCCCTGTGCTCAATCAGCTATTTTCTTCTCCTTGCCTGCCAGGTCAGATCTTCTATTCTATCTGTTCTTCCTTTCAACAACTTCTTTTTGCCCACTATTTCAAACCTGTCCTCCTCGTACCCTAATGTCATCAGAAACATGCCTTACTTCCCTTCCTTCATTCCTCCTACTCTCTTTACCCCTTCCACCCTCACATGTGGTCTTACATCTCTCATCTGGTTCCTAGCCTCTTCCTCTCCCGTTTCACTGTTCACTTCAAGGCCCTTGATCATTACCTTCATTTTTCTCTTTTATATTTACTCCTCTTCTATTCGTCTTTCGATCTGTGTTAATCTCCTACGCAGCCTCTCATTCTGTAAATGCAAGCTCACCCCACCACTCTCTCTTCTGTTGCTTTCATCTCCCCTTTTCTATTTTCATCATTTTCTCCCTGCTGATTTTTTATGCTTTCCAATTTTTCCCGAACTTTCTCTTTTTCGCCTTTCAATAATTCGTCCCACTCTTTCCATTTCTTTCGAATTTTTTATACCTCCTTTTTGAGCTTCCCTCATTGCTTTTTCATATCCTCCAGTATCCTACGTGTCACCTCTCTAAATTCTTTAAACACTGCTTCAAGGCTCACGAGCAAGTTCCCCTCACTCCTCCCTCTTTTCGAAGTTTTTCTTTTTAGCTTACTTTTCTTACAATTTTTACCCCTCTCTTATTCATCATTCCCCTCTTCCCTTTTCCTTTTTTCCTCTGTTGATTTTTTTTCCTCCACTAATTATTCCCTCGCTGCTTGTCGCACTCACCCGTTTTCGTCAATCGTCAGGGAACCTGATCGATCCCACGCTATTCGAGCGCGGTGCAGTTCTGTTGAATTTTCGTAGCTTCGTGGATCCACCTCGCCTATTGCCCAATCCTCGATCTGCTGTATGTTGCCGCGGATCCGTCAATCCTAATCGGCGTCTCATATCGCTCGTCACCACTACTTTCACAACTTGCATCGATACTCGCCTTATACCCACTCACTTTGGCTTTCCGCAAGTCACCTAACTTGTTTTTTCACTTTTTCCACGACATTCGTACTCTCATCCACACCCTTCAATCACACTCAGCCTCTCACCCCTACCTTTATTATTCACAACACTTTCACCGCGCTCACTTCTCTGTCCCCTTCTTAATAGCCCAAAAATTACAGCACCTAAAGACACCTAGACCCTACTATCGTTACCGGAAACGGAAGCCTTAAAGGCAGCTTTATAATTTCAATATAATAATAATTGCACTTACTTTGTATAGAAAGAATTTATTAGAAGATAAATATTTTATTCAATTATTTGAAATTCAATATTTTATTTTCATTTACATATACACTTTGCTATTTCGATTATGAAAGATATGTTCACATATTATTTCCCAAACATCACTTGGTTACTCTATCGGGATAATGTTACCTGCTCCCCTTGTAATATGTTACTGCTTTGAATGTGAAAATTACTGTCACTGGGTGACCAACAGGGAAGTCACCAGTTTCTGTTTTCCACGTGTAGATAACTTCATAATATTTTACTATTAAGTTTACGACATCTTCAGTTGAGGCTAATCATTTTTTCAATAATTCAACAATATTTTATTGGCATTAACAAAAAAAGAAACAATAGCACATGTATATCATTAAGCTATTTCCCTTTCGGCGAGCCTCTAGGGGTAAGCGTGACACTACCCGATTCGGGTAGTGTTTTTTAGGTGGATTTGTAGTAAATGGGCTCACCACACCCACGACCGCCAACAGCAACGCAGTAGTATCAGACGGTCACCCATCTAAGTACTAATCGCGCCCAACACTGCTTAACTTCAGTGATCTAACGGGAACTGGTGCTTCCAGCGTGGTATGGCCGTTGGCCATACTTTTGAAATTATAGTATATGCATTTGAACGAGGGTAAAAGCACCATTTGATGCTTCAAAGCAATATTCCATTGATTCAAAAGTATTTTTTTCTCAGAGTACTAAATTTATTGACACCGCTTCATGACCTTCTTTCTGTCATATACTTTTTTGGTTATTAGCTATCCATATTAAATGTGGACTACACCAAACGAGAAGACTTAATTTAATCAAATAAATCTGAACTAACTTGTAAAACTTAAATTTCTGTGTAATCCGTTTATTTCTAGTAATTGGGTAGTTATTCTCATCCCCGTTTTCTAGTTTTTAAATTAAATTCTAAAACGAGGAAACACCTTTTCTTTTAAATGAACAAATACAAGTTAAGTTATATCTCTTGAGACTTAACATATATAAGTTGCAAAATAACTAAAATAATAACAGTATATCTGACTCCACTTGTATTATTTTACAACTTATATGCAAAACTAATTTGAATCTTTAACTAATTTATTACAACATTTCTCAAAAAATAGTTTACTGAGACAAGCTCCGATTTCGTAATTCTTTTTATCAACCTGTCAGATATTTTCTTAAGTAAAGTTGACCAGTAGTCGAACAAATTACAAACTTTTTATTAATAATACCCTGGTCGGCATAATGAACACCTATTACTAATCGTACTTAATGCGTTAAGGTAAAATCATGCAAAAAGTGTTAAAATTAAGAATTTACCCGTTTTGCACTGACTATTTTTTTTAAACAGAAGTACCTCTACAGTGAAAAACATCTTAATCTAATACGTTTGTGTTAAAACGAAAATGCATATATTTAATGTATTGTTCTATTAAGAGATAAAGGGGTTTTGCATCAAAAATCTTAAGTACATATGTACAGTTAAAATACTAGAAGTATTTTTAAAACTTATATTTGTATATAAATAAAATTTGGATTTTAATTTTAACCACAAAACATAACCTCCTTTTGGCAGCCGTCATCATGCCATAAAATACAAATCGCAATACGTATGCTACCAAATAAACCATATTTCAATATTTCACTATTAGGGGGCGTTGCGAAGCAAGTATGGCAGTCGGTCGCGTTTTTAATCGCTCCTCAAACTTTTGGTTGTTTACGGGCAGAGTTCGTGCAGTGTAACTTATAAAGTACTTTTAAAGTAACTAATTGTCACTAATGTTCTCGTTTCTAGTGGTTTGTGAGTGTTACAACCATTCCCGCAATCAATTTTGAACAAAAAGCTGTTGTCGCTCAAACTGACAATTTTCTCAAGGTCATTTTCTCAGGTGTACAGTGTGTTAGTGTTGTCATCTCTGTGTCACGTTGTTTACTCGATACGATGGCTCTTGTAATCTCTGAGGGTAAATTTGAACTTTTAGTGCGAAAAATTGGGAATCTGGAGACCTCAGCTTCAGCTCTCCACCACAAAATTGACCATCTTACGCTGGAAAATCAAGAGCTTAAAGTCGAGCAAGACAAACTGAGGTCGGTCATTACGGAAAAAGACCGGAGAATCGAGCCAATGGATAGAGCGTCAATATGTGGTATTATCAAGCAGCATCTGGGATCAGCATTGCGGAGGACTATACTAAAAAAAGTGCAAACTGAAAGGAAGACTCTGCTTACATACCTTAAAGAGGCTAGAAATTGTGACCTGAAAGCTTCCGTAAGGTATAATATAATATGTGTAGATGACAAAAAATTCGAGTCCACAGATCTGTCAGCGTTGGGGTCTGTAATCCAGAATGCCAAATTATCTGGGAATAGGGCGGAACAAGTTAAAAAGGGGAAATGGGGGAAGCAAGCGACATACAGGGAAATATGAAGCGGAAGGCTTCCGAAACCCCACCAGCCATTATCGAAGAGCAGGCGGAAAATTTCACGAAAGTAAATATTCACAATCGGCTATCATCAACCAGGGACACGAAGAAGAAAAATATTAATTGGTAAATGAGCGAAATACATCAGGACGAGTCAATAATTATACAAACTTCTCCTTCTGGAACTGTCATGGTTATGTAAGATTTTGAAACTCCCGTATTTATTATGATAAGTTTGATATTATAGGAATAGTCGAAACCTGGCTCACTCAAATTCCCAAAAACTTGTACGCGGATAATAAGTACAATCATTTCTTCTCTAACGCTTTAAAGGAAAAATCAAAAGGTAGAGCCAGTGGCGGCCTACCCCTTTTTATAAATAAACTTTATTATAATAGTGCGCTCATAGATAAATCAGAGTATTGTATTTTGGTTCGAATTTATAGCGCGACGGTAGATACAGAAGCAATCCTACAACTTTTCGAAGAAACCTTTTGCGCTCTGTCAGAGAAATACAACAACGTGCCTATCACTATATATGGCGATTTCAACTGTAGGGTGGGGGGATTGAGCCAGGGTCCACCTGATATGGTTTCTCACACACATTTTTCAATGTACCGGGAGAGGCATGATGCTGCGCATAACAGGAGGGGGCTGGGATTGGTAGAACTGATGGAAGTGAATGAGTATTATCTTTCAAATAGTAGATTGCGGAGTGACCATTCAGCCCACTTTACGTTTGTTAACCCTCCGTTTAGACACTTCTTTTTCCCACCTTCCGTTTACATACAGGGTCTTTTAAGTCCTATTCAGTTTTTGAACTGTTTCTGGCTTTTAAAAAATCGAACCGAAATTCAGGGTTATTTTTCTAAGTATCTACTACACGATACAATAGTTGTTAGTGTCAATCGCTTAAAACTTTTTAAATAGAAAATTGAAATTTGAGAAAAATGTAGAAAAAAATCGATACTTGTTAAAAAATTCATAATTTTGCGAAAAATTAATTTTAAAAAAATCGTTGCAAGGTTTTAAAGCTTAGACTATGACCTTCGAAAAAAATATAAGCCCATTGGCAGCGGCTTCAAAAAGTTGAATTATTTGAAGACCAGAAAAATGAGAATATTTTGCAATGAATTATGCAGGTAATTGCATAGAAAAAGCAGGATATTGAATGTTAATGCATATTTATTGTACAAAAATAGTAAAATTTACTCAAAAACATGGAGTTTGCATAATATTTACAGAAATGTATACGGTGTTCTTGGAAAACTGCCTTACCGCAGGAGGCACAACAGTAAAATGTCTTTTTGTCAGCTTTATATAAAGCATGGAGTAATAGTAAGGAGACAAATCTATGTGTCAACATTTGTCGCCGTTTTTTCGGTCATAGTTTAGGGGAGGACGTACGCTGAAATGTACAGGAGTTCGCCTCGTTTTCAATGGAATATCAGCTGGAGCTTTTTGATTGGTGGGTTAGTCATGATTCAAATTTACTGCCCAGAAGCCACCAATCAAAAACATCTTGCGGATATTCCACTCAAAACGAGGCGAACTCCTTTACAATTTAGCGTACCTCCTCTCCCAAACTATGTCCGAAAATTCGAGGTTAATTTTTTATTCGCACGCGTATCATCGTTTGGCCTCCATACTATTACTCCATCATATACAGGATCGTTTGGAGCAGATTCTCTATGTGCACCTCTACACTCTTTTTTCCACTGAAAAACTGTCCAGAATTACACGAAAACTTTATGTTGCTCATATAAATACCGGAAAATACCAAATAAAGCAAAAAAATTTAATATTCACCAACTTGTGAAAACACTAACGCGGCTTACACACAGGGTCTTTTATGTTACTTTTTTATGTTACGCAGTTTCACCGCGCACCACTCAAAGGTTAACTGACGAACTGCAGCGCCACTCACAGGACCTGACCCTATTACTACCTAGATTTTTTAGAGGGGGGAACCGAACTTCCATATTTTCCCAAAGACGAGACATTCCAGTTTGAAAAATCGTTTGTGCCTTAAAATCCCCTGTGTGTAAACGGAGGATTAATGCAGGGGGTAAAAGTATCAATGACTTGGTTTAGTGCAATGCTGAGGGATTAGGTGTACTTAACGACTTGAAGGTGGATCAATCCACACACAGCTCGGATCATTTCCCGGTCTTAGTCTCCTCTTGTTGCTCTCCCACCTCAACTGGTGACTCAAGTGCGCTGAATGTAAACAAAAATAAAATCTTGACGTTTCTGAGATGGATAGACGATAAACGATAGATCTTCTCGAACGAAAAATATTTGTCTCACAGACTAGAGGTTAACTTTAAAAATTAGACATAGATTATCATGATTGAAACCTTAGCCAGGCTATTATCGACAGCGCCAAAAAGCAGATATGTGGTCAGTGAGAAAAAATGTTACTGAGAAATTTCATCGTGACAACCTTGGTTTGATTCTGACTGTCGCCAAAGCAAATCATATCTTTCTAATGCGTTGATGGAAGCCAGTAGGGCTAATTTCTTGGATGAGGCTAAGTTGGTTTGTGTCAAAGCTAAAAAATCGAACCAAGCACTGATAGCTAAGAAAAAAGCGAGTTTTGAATCCAATATTCTGGTGAGGCTTGAGATGGTCAACGATAGCAAAACATTCTGGGATACTGTTAAAAGATTCAGAGGTTTAAAAATAAAATCTACAATCCTTTCTACAAAAGCTTGGGAAAACTTATTCCATCTGACACTTTCTCTCAGACGCCTGTCACAGTAATTGCTTACAGATGTGCGACATCCCTTATTGGAGAGTAGAATTATAGCTAACGAAATCTTTTTTTCATTTAACAGAAGTAAATTAAATAAGACTCCGGGGCCGGATCAAATCTCAAATAATTTTTACAAAAACTTGCCGCCCAATTGACTTCTTTGTCATTTTTTAATCAAATACTTGAAAATGAATATATACCGCTCGAATGGACAAAATCTTCAACGCACATGAAACATAAAAAACAAGGCCCAGCCAATCCCAATAACTACAGAACTATTGCCCTTCAAAACTCACTTCCTAAAATTTTACGGAAATTTTGTTGCCTAGATTGGAAAAAGGGGACTCATTGTGTCACATTATTCCGGAAGCCCAAGCAGGTTTTCGCCGAGGCAGGGGCTGTATGGATAATATTTTCACCTTGGCATCTGTTTCGCAAATTTATTTACAAAAAAAGAATAGACACATATATGACATTGTGGTTGATTTTTTGAAAGATTTCCCATCGGTTAATCACTCTCAGATCTGGTCAAAGCTGTTTGATATTGTGGTCAGCTCAAAAATAGTTAGAATTCTAAAAAGTCTGTATGAGAGAGCCTCAACCTGCATTAAAGTGGGGAACGAGTTCTCGGATAAATTTCCGGTCACTGAGGGAGTTCTACAGGGAGAGATTTTAATCCCAATCATGTTTAACCTCTTAAACTCGGACATCGAGATTTTTTTTAGACAAAAAGGTCTTGTGGGTCTTAGAATCATAGGTGACACGGACATTATTATGCTGATTTACGTGGTAGATTTAATTATTTTTGCAGAATCTAAAATAGACGCAATTAGAAAACTCAATGCTCTCCAGGAGTATTGTAATATAAACAAACTCGCGGTTAATAACAACAAAACTAAATACAATATATTCAAGAAAGGTCGGATCAGCGCAGAACTCCTAGGTCTGAAATATGATGGTAGCTCTTTGGAGTTTGTTCCTTGTTTTGAATACTTGGGTAAGATTTTTTCTAGAACAGGTGCTTTCAACATAGCTGCACATGCAGCAGTTAGCAGAGCCAACTCAGCCTCGGCGTTCAATATTCTAACTAGAACTAAGTGCTCCTCATGGTCTTCCACTATCAAAATTCATGAATCTATTATAAAGAGTTCCTTATTGTATGCGGCCCACATTATCGGATTAAGTTATTTAGATGTCTTCAAAAAATCACAAGTCCGTTTTATCAAAAATCTTCTGCGCCTATCCAGAAATACGCCTGACTTCGTTGTCAGATTGGAACTAGGTCTACCCTGTGTGTCATAGCAAATATTAAAAATGGCGCTGAATTGGGCGGCAAAGATTTTCGATATGGAATACACGCACTATCCTAAACTTTGTATGATAAAACTAGCCGAAACCGCAAACAGCAAAAATATTAAATATAACTGGCTAGGCCAACTTATTAGTTGTTTGGAGGGAGCGGGAATAAGTCTCATGGATCTCAATGGTCCCAATCTTATAACTCAAATCGATACTATAGCTGATAGATACCGTGATTTTTTCCATTCGCGGGATCTGTTAAGATTGGAAAACAGTAACTTTAGTTATATATACAGTACAATTTTACACAATGATGCGCTACCCCAGCAATATCTGCTATTCAAAGCTCCTTTCCTTTTTAAGCGCTTTTTCGCTCAATTAAGAACTTCCTCCAGGTTCATCATTAAGTTGACCTCTAAAGCTGGAACAACTGTAATCGATCCACAACAGATTCGCCAGTTCTGTAATCTAAGAGAAAATGAAGATCTTTTACACATCCTCGCCAAATGTCCAATCTACTCGCTCATTAGAAATCATTACTTGCGTAACATTGATATGATAACCGAGAACAATCTTCACTTTTTATTGTAAAATATAAACACTGGAATGCTTCGCTCGATATATAACTTTATAAGTACATGTTTTAAAATCAGAGCTTTCTCTCTATTCGAATAGGACACTGCCCGAACTCGACCAATATGACCTAAATACCTATTGTACATACGATGTTATAACTTTTCTTTCATTTTGATATTTATTTTAATTTTATCGATTTTTGTAAAGTGGCCTTCCTTTGCCACGGCCTATGCAACCTATACAACCAAGATTCATAAGAATAGCAAGCTGAGGTATGTAGTAAAGACAATATGGAAGAATGTGACACATGCATCTATTAATCCTATTGTGATTTCGGCTGCAGGCAATGTGTACACAAGATGCATTGAACATTTGGGAGTCAGTAGGGTACTGGCAGCAGCTCAGAAACGGGTTGTTTTAATCTCTGTCGCATTTTGCAAAACTTTCAAGACCATCAGGAAGCAAGCCACTGAAAACCGATGGTGTGATAGATGGTAGCTCTAAGAAAGCATCCAGAGGCGACTGTTGTCACCTACAACACTCACGGCCGCTATGTAAGCATAACAGCGGTAAACGATGAGCTGCAAACTACACCATGCTCCTGATTTTATACCTAAAACATCGTCGCAAATGATTTTTGCCATCGTATTAAATTAACTAATTACATCCTCATCTCATCAGTCACTTGACTTAGTCCGTGGCTATAATGGAAAACCGGCTTTTTTTTAACTTGAGAATAAGTATGATAAGAATAATATTAAACTTGTACAGGTAGAAATTCGAAAATTTAGACCATATTGGGAGGGATATTTTTTCAAAGTCATACAGATCATATTGCTTTGAAATGGCTTCATAATTTAAATAATCCAACCGGTCGATTAGCAAGATGGGCCTTAGAATTATTGGAATACAATTACGAAATTGTGTATAGAAAAGGAAGTTTAAATCACGTCCCGGATGCACTGTCAAGGTCGAATGAAAGCGAAATAAAAGTTTCAAGTATTTTGGCAAGCGTAGTAGAAACTGAAGAAAAAGTGTTTGAAGAAATTGATGACAAGTGGTATAAAGTGAAAAGGTTAGACTTAAAAAGTAAGCCTGAAGAAAAGAACTTTTGCAAAAATATACGAAAATTATTTTTAGCCCGGAAAGTACTCTGAGACATTAAAATATGTAAAGAAGTGTCAAATTTGTCAGAGGGTAAAACTAAAAGTAAATAATTAAATAGGTTTAATGGGAAAAATAATAATTGAGCAACCATGAACAGTTATAGCATCAGATACGATGGGTCCCTTGCCAATGTCAAAGTGGAAAAACCAATAAATACTAGTATTCATAGATATGTTTACTAAATGGGTAGAAATAATAGCTGTCAAAAATGAAGTAGCATCAAAAATTGAAAGAGTTTCATAAACGCCTAATTTCAAAAAGAGGAACACCTAGCATTTTATTTATAGGTAATGGAAAAGATTACGTTAACACATCAATAATTGATTTAACAAAAACATTTGGCATTAGGCATTATCATTAATTATACAGTTCAAGGTTTTTTGATTTGCTTTCGTTCTAAGTACGGTTTATCTCCACTGGGGTAATGTTTACCATCTACCTTTAATTTTATTTTTATTTATTAGAATAACAGTTAGTTTTAGAATTTAACTGTAACCTATTTGAAATAATCAAATGGTTCCCAAACAAATAAAGCAGTACTAGTAAAATTAAAATGATTCTTCATTTTGAAAAATTAGTTTCAAAAGAATATTTAAAAAGATTCCAAAGGATCCTCAAAATTGCACAAAAAACTGGTAAATTTTAAAGCATGTTATTCTAATTTTGCAGGATTTATTTCAAGTTTAAGGAAAAATTCGAATTATTTAAAAAGATATTTAGAAGTTTTGAAAAAATTTCAAAAATAATTGAAGGTTTGTCATGATTCCAAAAAGAGTCAAATACAATTTAGATTTTAGAAGATTTGGAAATCAAATTTTAATGATATTCAAGGATTTTAAAAGGCTTCAAGATAATACAACAATTTTCTAAAGATTCCGGGGAAAATTTAAAGTAATTTCTTATATTTTTTAAATGTTTAAGAGAATATTTAAAAATATTTCGGAACAAATTTTAATGTATAAATAACAATTACAAAATTATTAATTTGTTACGACTCAAAATTACAATAATTTAACTTCTAATTCAAAAAGTGTATAATTTAAAAAACATTTGTAATCCTTAAATTTTTAATGTTTCTAGCTTAAATTTGTTAAATTATTCGCTTATTTATAAATTTAATGATTCATTCCTCAACTTAGAGCATTTAAAATAATAGCGTGGATTTATATTTTTTTAAATCTTTGAACTTTATAATTTATAAAAGTTCAAAATTCCTAATTTTGTAGTTTAGCCGCATTTTATTTTAAAATTGATCAATTGAAAAGTGTTAAAAGCTTTCATTTACTGAACGTTTGAATTAACAAATTTTTAGGTTTTAAGTTTTAAAGTTTAAAATTCTACAGACTTCAACTTTGAATGTTTTAATTTGAAGTTCAATTTTGAATCCTTTCAATGTCCTCGATTAAAACGGCCCCTGAAATTATTTTTGTGTAGTATTCAAGGTCACAAGTAAGCATAAAATATTGAAAATAATGACAAATATTCCTGCTGATTTTTAAAAAGTTGAAAATTTTGTTATCTGAACCTTATTTAGTTTAAACTAGAGTAGCAAGACATGATTATATTTTGTTTGCACACAATTTTTGTTTTTGACAATTAATGAAAATGATGAGTAAAAAAAATTAGTTTTGAAAATATAAAATGATCATGTGTTATTCTAATTTAAACTAGATAAGTTTTAGGCAAAAGGTTTTTTAACTGTTTAAAAATGGGTGTTAATCTAGCCGAATCCAAAAAATTAATTATTCAGCAGGATTTTTTTTCAAACTTTTCAATTTTATATTTGATTATACTTCCGAAAACGTCACACAAGAATATTGACCTGATACTTGGCCTAGGGGTTCATTTTAGAGTTTTAGACCCTAGTTGAACGCACTAAAAGGATTTTTGTCGCAGATCAATATAGATTAAGTTATTAATAATTTGGCCTTTTTTTTAAATTAGTTTTTTTTTCAAAATCTCGAAAAATATTGATTTTGGAAAAAAATGTTCACAAAAGTTGTAGATGTCGTCGAAACACATCTTAAATATTTTTCAATGATAAATGTTTATTCTTTAAAACTTTTTTGGACACTAATATCGCAAGTTATGAAATGTTTTTGTGACAAAAAATCTGAAAAATCATTTTTGTAATTCTTCTCGAAAAATGTTAATTTCATAAAAAAATTTCTAAATATAAAAAATATGTATTTCGACGAGATCTACAACTTTTGTAAACAATAATTTTTTCCAAAATCAATATTCTTTGAGATTTTGAAAAAATCTAACTTAAAAAAAAAGTCTAAATTATTAATAACTAAATTTATATTGATATGCGCCAAAAATTCCTTTAGAGCATTCAACGGGGGTCTAAAATGAATCCCTAGGCCAAGTATCAAGTCAATATTCTTGGGAGGCTATTTCGGAAGTATATCCTTATATTCTTACTTGCTACCTGAAACAGTATAAAAAAATCTACGATTATTATACCTATAGAATAAATTTTAAATATATAAATTTTTTCAAGTTTACAAAACTTTCCGGCTAGATTAAAACTTTTTTTCTAATTTGGAAAAATTCCACTGAGTTTCTTACACTAAGAAAACAAAATTTTAAAATTAACTTTTAATTGTTGAGCGCCCCTAATTAACATCAGTACAATATTTTAGACTTTCAATATTTTCAACTAAAAGCTTGAATAAATCAATTTTCTGATGTTAATTTTTGTAGAAAGGAAATAGTTGTGCAATTTCCAGTTAATAGTCAAACACTTTTGAATTCAAACATACAAATTGTAAAGTATCAAATTTAAATGCATGAACACTATAGCATAAGCTATACATATAGTTTTCAAAATTTTAAATTCACAGCTTTTAAACTCTAAAAATTAAACATTTTATTTTTTTCGTACAAAATTAGGAGTTCCATATGTAAAAGAATGAAAATTTAGCAGACTCAAAATCAAAGATTAAAAATTCTTCACGAAAAATTGGAACATTTAAGGGTAAGTATTTTTTAATTAGATATCTTAAAAATTATAAACTTTAATTTCAAATCTAAAGAACTGAAAAAACTTTATAAATTCGTAACACAATATCATAATTAAAAATGTCGAAATGAATCATTCAAAAGTATTAATTGAATAACTATTTCACTGTATAATTAAGTCAATTTTAAATCCTGCAAAATTTAAAAATTCCTAAAAAGCATTCAACACTGAATACTTTTAAAGTAGCTTCCCAGTTTTCCAAGCCTCTTTCCAAATCAATCTACAAAGAAAATAAAACAGTTTGCATTTTTTTAAAACCATGCGACAACCAGTCATGCAAAATTTAATTATTTTAAATTTCCTATCTGATAATATCTTTTAAGTGAATAAACTATAAAATTTAAAATTAGAATCATAGTAATCTTGTTTTAAATTTTTATATAATTCATTGGCAATGCAGTGTTTCCAACGCGCTGTAGCGCGCGTATAATGTTGCTAGTGATGAATAAACCACATAATAGGTTTTACACTGGCAGTATTGCTCCTACCATTCTTCATCGTCAATATGTGCTAATTCTTCCCCAACCAATTATTTAGTTGAATCTTTATATCACGAATTATCAGCCGTGCATGCACAAATAAGTTGCGATACGGCTTCACATATTATGTTTTGCATCGGCAAGGTAAAAGCGTATAAGCATACGAAATCCTTGGAGCCTATCAACCTGAAACAACCCGCAACTCTCTCACACGTTAGTGCAAATGACGCCCTAACTTTGGCTACTAAGTTCATTGCTCCTTTGTACCAATTTTTGTCAGTGTTCATCTTCATGTGAAAACCAAAGCAAGGAAAGTGATGAAGAAACTAATGATTTTTAAACTAATTTTCTGTTGTGCTGCAAAAAGCGTTGCATTCGGAAAACGAATGCTGGCAATTGGTAATTTGAAGAACGTCAAAAGAAAATGAAAAATAAATTAACAAAAATTTTAAAACTATAAAAAAATAAATAAAAGCTTTCTTTTTACCGTTTTATTACGTCAAATGTATTTAATATTAATACCATTATACACAAGAAAACACTACAAACTAAAAGACTTAAAAAAGATAGGTACAAACATTTTTACGTTTCAGCCAGTTGAGCAGTGCCGTGGTTTTCTAATGCTGCTGGAAGTAATTTGGCAGTAGATAATTTAAAAAAATAGACGCTGATTAGGAATTTCAAAAACATTTAAAGTTCTTTCTCCCACGTCGAATTAAATAAGATATACGTAGTTTGTTTACTTTGTTAAGTTTCGTATAAGTTTAACGAACATGTACTGTTGATATAAAGTTCGATTATTCCGCTCAAACAATCCGATTCACAATGAATACAGGTGTAATAGCGTACAGCTCGATCGCATGCAATACAATGGATTAATTTGTTTCTTTTTAATTTCTTCGGCATAGAACCTTTGCAGATGTCTTTTTCTTCAGACTCGGACGGACTGGAAATCCTTATCGCTGGCGTGGAAAGCCTACGACGACTGCGTTTTGCTGGTGGTCTTTCGATGGACTTTTTCTTCTTCCGTTATTTTTTCACCTCTTTTTCGCGCTTTTCTTCAGCTTTCCGGCGTAAATTGCCACACTTTCAGGTGAAGTCAAAATGGTGGTTTCTATTGCCTTCTGGCCTCGTTTTGATTTCTCGGCTCAGATTATCACTCGGATTATGATTTTATCGCACTCTTATCAAAGTGTTATCGATATGTCATGAAAATGTGATCTATTTCGATAACGGTGCCTTTTCTGAGGAAAAATGCGAACTCAGGTTGAAAATTATCTAATATAGTGTGGCTCACAACTACCCACGACTCACAACTTCCCACTCTCCCCTAAATTTGGAAAAGTTCCTATTCAGGATGAAATAACTTAAGTTTTATCAAAATTTACCGGATAATTGGCTTAAATATGTAATGATTTTTATCAACAAAATATTATATGCAGAGAAAATTTCGGACGATTTCATCTCGTCTCGTATACTTGTTAAAATGATTAATTTAGTAACCGACCTATATATATAGCTAAATAATAGCTAAATTATATGAATAAATAAAATAAATGAATAAAAATAAATAATAAAAAATAAATAAATTATATATTATATATATATATATATATATATATATATATATATATATAAATATATAACTAAATTTTCGATACTCAATTAATCACTCTCGTATACTATATATACCTATATATAGCCCTGGCTGATTGCATTACAAATTTTTTTACTCAAATTCTGTCGGATAAAATAATGAATTGGATGGAAAAGAAGAAACTTTTACCTATATTCCAGTCGGGTTTTATAAAGATAAGAAACAAAAATGGACCATATTTTCACGCCTAACTCAGTAGTCAAGAAGTGCTTTCCCATAAGTATTACAAACGTTAACGAAAAAAATTCATTCTAAAGGTCTCGGAACTAAATTTATTTCAATTCTAATAGCAATTTATCAAAAAAGCTCTGTAAAAGGTGTATAACTATATAGAGTTACTGAAAGCTAGCGAGTATAACGAGAGGAAATGCTTCAAGGTGAAACCTTAATCCCGAAGTTATATTCGCTTTTTAGCGCAGATTTAGAGGACTTTTTGAGATTTAAAAGCTTAACAGGAGAAGAAGAAAATTTACGTGATTGAAATCTTGCTTTTTAGCATGCGCGGATATAATAGTCATTCTTGGTTTCTTGCATACTCTCTCGTGGTAATGAGATGAGTTCTAAAAGCACTTCAGAAATATTGTGAGATAAATAAATTGAAAGTCAATGGTAATAAGACTAAGATTGTGATTTATAAAGAGGAAGTCATAGCTATAAAAGAAGAAACTAGCGGTTAATAACGTTAAAATTGCGGTAGGATCAACCATTTCTCTGATCCGTAGATTAAAACTAGACTCATGGAAATGTACTGACAATATTTTTAACAGTCGGACAGCACTTTGGTTTTTGAAGAGCAGGTTTGAAGATCTGGTTATCTAAATAAAATGTAGAGAGTATACTTATGAATACTTGACGTCTTCACGTGAATACTTCACGTCCAAAAAATACCCTGGGATATGCTGTAAAATTAGAAGTAGGAATTTTACCTCGTGAAGTTCGAATGTTTAAGCTGATTCTAAGCTGTACGGAAAAGCTACTTAGTATGCGAAACGACCGTTCACCTAATTTTTTTTAAGATCAAAAAACTCATCTTAAATGGGCTTCTGAAATTAGAAACATTTAACTGGGCTTTACAAGTTGAAAAAATATTTAAAAAGGTTAATCTTAAAAATCTTGAAAAAGGCTACCTGGTTTCGCGAGCTCCCGACACTAGCGCACTCGAGATTTCATATCCCAATACGAATCATTCCATAGCTAAGAACGTTAAGTAATTTTCGACCAAGAATTCTATACAAAGGTAATATTTAGAAACTAAATGGTATAAAATACCTATATGTTGCGTGTGCAACCAAATAATGGATGTTATCACATACTTGCTGAATGTAGAGAAGACATATTGTAAAGGTACCTATCATGAGACAAATTTTGAGGTGGTTTTGAGCTTTTCATTAATTTTGTAAATATAGTAGAATATATTTTCAAAATGTTTATATCAATGAATGGGATGATATTTTCTGAATGAGAAACGCCTATTAAAAGTTTAATTTATTCTGAGCAAAATTATTATATTTATGAAGAAGCGGACCGACTTACATGTACTTATAATGAAACTACTTTTGGACTCTTGCACAGGTGTACTCCATAATGCATGCCCCTATTATGGAACAGCAAAGAAATGTGTATTTTATATTAATATGGCTTATTTTCTATTATTCTTTATATTATATAGAATTAAATAGTACAATGAGCTTTTATTTCAATCGTTCATAGAGATAAATTAATCGAATAAAAGTGGATGAAAAAGTAGAAAAAATCATGAAGTATGAAGTGCAAACTTAAGAATCTAGGTCAAAGTGAAGTGTAAATGAAATATTAAGCTAAGTACCCTTTTTGGTTGGTTTTTTTCTTTCTTGTATTGTACTTTCATTTTATAAATAACTAAATCGTAATATACAGTTATTTTAAAATGATAACATTTTAAATAATAACGAGATAAATAGAAATTAGAAGAACATCAAGGTTGTGAAAGATATCATACCGAATAATTTAAATGGATTCTTTTATAAAAGGTAAACATCCCATTTTGCCACTTTTTTACATCCATTCTTTCAATCTTTCTCATTCGCTCCCCTAGCATCCTCTAACTCCTTCATCCACTCTTCCCCCAAACCCTCCTCTCCTAGAATCTTTACCACATTCTCCTGCCAGCTTCCTTCATCTTCCATTCCTCTCCTACATTCTTCCCATACATGCTCCCATGTTTCCTCTTCCCATTCACAGATTCTGCACTTCCTATTCTCTTTCTTTTTCCAGTACATACCTTCCCTTACTTCGTTTCCCAATCCAAATCTTGCTATTCTGGTCCATATTTTCTCTCCCCATCCCTTTTCTAAATACTCTGGTAATTCTTGCTTTTTTATAATCTTATACCATTTATTATATTTTGATTCCTCAATCATCCCCCATCCTTCTATTGATTGTCTTTCCCTTTCCCTTCTTTCCATTTCTTCATAGTTTACTCTAGTCCAGGCTTCTGTATCTCTAGCCTTAAAGAACTTCCTCCTTTCTTCTTCCCTTCTCGTTAATTCCATCGCCCTTCCTCTCCTCCTTTCCACCTCCATCAAACACTTTCTCGCCTACTCCCCTCCCTTTCCCTCCCTCTGCTTCGTCATTAAACTCCATGCCCTCTTTCGCGTTCTAGTACTTAATTTATCTCTTTGCGCTTCTTCTCTCACCATATATCCCGGCGTCCTCCAGTCTACAACCAGCGTCCACCTTACATGCCTTTCTTGTGATATCTGCTCCATAACCTAATAGCGGCTATACCAGCGTATCAAATAACCACATTCTCCTTCTCCAATTTTTTTCACCTTCTTTTTCCTATTTGTCATATCTGTTTCATTCCCCCTGCTTCTTTTTGTATCCTTTCTCTTATATGAGCTCTATGATATTTATTTGTTTGCCAGGTATATCCCAAATACTTAAACTCTTTTACTTCTAATTTTATTCCCTTCCATCTCCCCGTCCATTCTTTCTTTCTTTTCCTCCTTTTCTAAACCACATTATCTTTGTCTTTCTGCATTTAAATTGCACTTTTCCCCATATTTTCTCCACCCTTTTCTCTTTATTTCTTCTTCAGAATCTGATAATAATATATTAAATAAAAGTGGGCTCAGTGGACATCCTTGCCTTACTCCTCACACCAACCAGAAAATATCCCCTACTTTTTCTCCTACCTTTACGTTGCCCTTTGTCTCTCCAAAAATTTTCGATACTCTCTTTATTAATCCCTCTCGTATCCCTTTTTTCACCACAACTTTTTCTATCTCGCCTCGGTCTAATGAGCCCAGCGCCGCCTTTACGTACACGAATATTGTTATCATTGCCCCTTTCTCCTTTTTAATTCTCTTATTTACTAGATAAATCAGAACATATATATTGTCCATCACCCCCATCCCTTTTCTAAACCCTGTCTCATTCGATGGCTTTACCTTTTTTTTCCACTACTTCTTTTTTTAACCTGTCCGATGAAACTGTAACATATACTTTATACAGTGTTGGCATTAGTGTCACTCCTCTATAGTCCTTAACATCCTCCCCTTTGCCTTTCTTGGCTATTGGTATCACTATTCCTTCTTTCCATAGCTCTGGACACCCCTCTCCTCTCCTCTCCATACTCTATTGCACATTATCCATGCCCATTCCTTTAATTCTGTCCCCCATATTTCCAGACTTTATTTGGAATCTCATCTATACCACGAGCCTTTCCATCTTTCATTATCCCTAATACCTTGTCTATTTCCTCCCTTGTAATGTCCTCCTCCTCATCTGATTCCCTGCCATCTTTTCCTCCTTTCCTAACTTTCCTCTCTACCCCTCCTAGCAATTCCATAAAATATTGTTTCCATTCTACCATCTCAATATCCTGGTTTACTCTTTCCCTTCTTCTTCTCTCTCTATTTACTACCTTCCGAACCTCCTCTTCCGTCCTAGCCTTCTCCGCTTCCTCTTTAAACAATTTATTTTCCTCTTCTTTTTTTTTGCTCACACAACTCAGTATACTCCTCCTTTTTCTCCTATATTCTTCTCCACTACTTGTTTTTTCTCCATTTTCTTAATTTCCTTCTCACTTCCTTCTTCTTCTGTTTACATTCCTCATCCCATCCACTTCTATCCCCTCCTTCACTGACCTCTTTTTTGCTTGTGCACTCTAACGCTCGTTTTATTCCTCCTATCGTTATTTCCATTTCCTTATTTACATTTCCTTCCCCCATTTTGATATTCCTGACTTTTCCTTCAAGCTTTTCTTTACCTTCCATTGACCAATCCCCTCTTCCTGCTCTTTTAACTTTTGCTTCCTTTTTAGCCTTATTGTTATTACTAATTTTTCCCTCTACTGCCACTATTAAGGGAAAGTGATCCGAATCTATATAATTCCCTACCTCTAGTTTCTTAACCTTCTCCCTTAACTCGTCGTCCACTACCACATTATTAATTACCGTGCCCCTCTTTCCTCCTGAACGTGTGTATTCCCCTTCCTCATCCCCTCCTATACTTCCGTTTAGAATAAACCATCCCATTTCCCCTAGGCTCCTTAACAATTTCTTACCCTCCCCATTCACTATCTTGTCTTTGGATTTCCTTCCTCGCTCTCCATCCCATTCCCTTCCTCCTCTATCTACTGTTCTCGCATTAAAATCTCCTCCTATTATAAGCCTAATCTCTTGTTTATTTTGTTCCATCAGTTCTCTCACCTCCTCTGATTTCTCCTGCATAACTCCGTTAACATAGACCCCCACTATATTCCACCTCTCTCCTCCCATATTTATCTCTTCTACAATGAACCCTTCTTTGTGTTCATTTATCTCCTTTGTATCCTTCTCCGTTATACATTCGTTCCTTACTCCCATCACCATTCCTCCCATTGCTCTGCCTTTTTTATTCTTCCTCTTTGCATTTTGAACTTGCCATTTGTAACCTCTTGGTAATCTTCCCCTTACTCTTTCGCGTCCTTTTTCATCTAGCCACGTCTCCATCATTACCACTACATTCCATTGTGTCAAATTTTTCATAAACTCCTTATCCTTTCTTTCTAAGCCTGCTATATTCCAGCAGCATATCCTCCAATCTTCCCTACTTTCGTTTCTCGTCTCTTTTTGTTTCCTACTATTTTTTATTTCTTTATCTCCCGATCCTTTCTCTCCTATTTTCCCGATACCTCATTTTTTACTAACTATTCACTGTCCTCGTCCCAATTCCACAATACGCCTTCTATCTGTATTCTCCCATATTCAACCCATGTTCTTCGCTTTGTTCTTTCCTCTTCCGCTATTTTCTTCAACTTATACTGCATATTCCTTTCTACTCATGTCAAATCATCCTCTATTCTCTCAGAGTTTCCATATAACATCCTCTTCTTTATCATTACTTCCCTCTTATGTTCCCATTTTTTTAGTTTCACCCGTACCATTCTCTCCCCTCTTCGCTCTTCCCTTCCTGACACTTCGCACTTTCTTTATCTCTACCTTTGCATCAATCCTTTTTAGTACTTCTTCTACTCCTTCCAACAGCTCCTTTCCCTCTAATCGTAGACCCTTTATCACTATGTATCTTTTTCTTTCTTCTCTTTCTCTTTCTTTTCTATTATTTGTTCTATTTTTCTCAGCCTTTTCTTCTGCTTATTACCACTCACCCCTACTCTAAACTCACGGTTTGAGCTTTCTATTTTTTTTATTCTACCTTCCAACGCCTCTACCTTTTCATTCGGCTCTTCCTTCTTTTCTAGTCTTTTCTCCAGCGTCTGCATCCTTTCCTTTAGCTTTTGCCTAACCTCTTCCCATTTCCTCATTTCTTTCCTAAGCTCTGCCATTTCCTGTCAAATTTCTTTCCTTATTTCCTCTACCCTTTTCTCCTGCTCTTCTTCATATATCTCCATTACTTCCATTATCATTTTACGCATGTCATCTAACCCCGCTATGTTGTTCTCTTCCCGGTGGTGTTCTGTACATTTTCGGATTTTTTAGGGTGGATCCTGCTTCTACTTTACCTTCACTACTTCCTCTTTCCGCCCAATCCCTCTTCCTATTTACGAATGGCTCTATTGAGCCAAAACTCTCCGCCCTGAATCTCTCCCTTTCTACCGTTTTTCTGTACTGTCCTCTCTTTTTTGTCTCAAGTTTCGACGTACAGAATACTTCCTCGTCCGACGCCCTTTCTTCTTTGCTATCGCTGTCCCCGTTACCCATCAAGCCGATTCGAAGTAACCTCTGTCCGTAACCACATATGTAATTTTCGTTAAATGTATCTGCACTGCGCTACCCCACCCTGATACCGTACCTTCTTCCGTGCTACCTATCTACCTTTCCCTCCCTGTCGCCGCCACTCGGCTGCACTAGTCTCCCCACCCTGCTCCTCACACCAAGCAAATTAACCTCCCAGCCTACCCAAAACAGTCTCAAGCTCACTAATTATCACGAATCTCTTCACTTCTATTATATTTTACAGGCAATGTTACACTAAAAAACCCTTAAACACACTTCTGCCATCAACTCACCTCAAATTCCACTTCAAATTCGCTAAAATCTGCATCACACAATCACCGCCACCTAACACTTTCATGTCGGAAACGGAAGTCATTAAATATTACATTTAACATATTTTTTTAACAATATTTAAATTATAACCAATTCTCACGATTATTGGAACCGTCACGATTACTGGGACATTTACCTTAATTTGTTTTTGCAGTTCTCAGTGAATCCACTCCGCTTATGCAAAAAACACTTCTTAGATTAGGACATTGACACTTTATAGGTTAGGACTTTTACTTTAAATGAAGACTTTTATTCTACTTATTTGTCTGGTATAGGATTGAAATAAAAGTTCACTATAATGTCTAGTTTACGATAAAAACAAAAATAACATAACATAATCCACAATAATACAGTCGAAGCTCTCAATAAGACCACTAAGAATAAGGCCGCTTCCCCTCATCGCCGCCGTAGAAATCGCAATTTTTATGGTTTTTAGGAGAGTTATTTTTATATTATACAAATATATCGAATATTAATTGTGATATTTTCATATTTTATAATATTTTTCGATAATATATTTGGATAATATAAAAAAACTCTCATAAAGACCATAAGAATTGCGATTTCTACGGCGGTACTATTGGTAGCGGCTGGCTGGAATTTCAAAGTCAGCGTGGAAGTGGGGGAAGCGCCTCGGCGAGCTCGAGCCAGGATGCGGGGAAGCGGTCTTAATCGGAGCGGTCTTATTGAGAGCTTCGACTGTACAATAAAAAACACCTTTTATTGCATACGTAGCTCTGTTCCATAAACAGGAGCAAGCGTGGAAAACGTGTCCGTCGATATGAAACACCTATGTTTCTCCGTTCCATAAATACGAACCGTGTTAAAAAAAGGTGAACGTATTACGAAATATCTAATTAATAAATAAAGTTTTATCCAAATATAGAAAAAGTACAGTAATCTCAAATCTAGGACCCTTAAGCTGTCATGTAATCTATTACAATTGTGAAATAATCGAAAATTGTGAATACACGAGATAAAAAAAGTTATAGGTATCAAGCCTTTTGACTCGGATAAATGGCAGTCAATTTTCCCGACTTAGGAGGTTTAGATAATCAAAATAATTTGTTAGTAAATAATGTTCATTAAAGCCTGTTCCGCTTCTTTTGGTGTTGCAAAATTTTTTTATTATAAAAAATTTGCCGACATGTTTCAACGTTTATTTCAGGTCCTTTTCAAGGCTTATTCTAGAAGGAAAAATCCATGT
>CAKNWT010253871.1:0-13870 GCA_932066315.1 Andricus coriarius | reverse complement strand
TCCGTTCATTTTTAGTAAACGGCAACTTGTGCTGTTTCCCATATTGGCAACCTTCGCAGAAAAAAACACTCTTATCAGTTATCTCAACTCCTTCGAAAACAACATAGTGTAGAGATTATTCGACGTACGAATCGCACTAGCCACTAACTTCCCTGCCTCGAAGACTTCAGCTGTGGATTTTTCTTTGACCACCTTTAGACCTTTTGAGGTTAGAACACCCTCAGAAAACAATTTTCTTCTTAGCATTGGAACGTACAAAACGTTCGTAATTGTAGACTCGAACCACTCGCCGTTGAGGAGCTTCTTTATTTTAATAGTACCGTCAGTGTGCTCACTCACTTCTTGGAATGCCGCGAAAAATTCTCTCCTATGAGTCATATGAGCGGACGCACCGCTATCCATGAGCCACCTGTCATCGGCGGATGTGGGAATCGCGTACACAACATCACTGAGTTCAACACTAAAAGCCGTTTGATTATTTTCTGTATCCTTTTTATTACCATTCTTCTTAGGATTCCGACAGTTACGCGACAAGTGGCCCCTTTCACGGCAGTTGTAACACGTCACTTTACGCAAGTCGAATTTAGACTTTCCCGACTTGACGTCTCTTGCAGTAGAGCTATTGGAATCAGCCATTTGATTTGAAGATGCGAGAAAAGCCATTTCTTGCTCTTCGGTTGAGGTTAAACTAGCTTCCTCATCCAAAAGTCTCGCCGTGAGATTTGGCAACGTCTGTCTTTCCGGATCGATAGAGAGCCATGCTTGTCGGAAACTTCGATATTTTATTGGTAACGTTCCTAGAATTTTGGTAGCAATGGCAACGTCGCTTAACGTCTCTCCAGTCTCCTTTACTTGCCGCGCTGGATTCTCGATTTTGGCCACATATTGTGCCAGAGATTCGTTTGGATTCAATTTTACCTGATGAAATTTATCTAAAATCATGATTTTATTAAATTCCGACTTTTGTTGGTACACGGAGTCCAACTTGTCGAGAATTCCTTTTGACGATGTGCAACTCTCAATCAGAGTGATTTGAGAAATATCCATGGCCGCCGTTAGCGTGAACATAGCGATCGCATCGTTTTTTGACCAGGCAGAGCGTTCAGCCGCATTTTCTGCTCCAGGCTGTGTCACTGTTCCTGAGGCGATATCGTACACACCTTTTGCTCTCAGAGCATAGACCATTTGAAACCTCCACCGTTGATAGCTTCTACCATCAAACTTGTTAACCGATGCTACGTCTATCCTGTCCGCCATTGTTCAACGATCACACTCGCACCTAGACTCAGATTACACAAATCGGAGAAGAAACGAATTCTATCACTTTTTCTTATGGAGAAAAATATTCCAGATTATTCCGCACACAGCAGGGCATGGCCTGGGCCCATAACCTAATGAATACACGCGAGAAATAAAAGTGAACTACTCTTTATTTAAGATCGTAACAGAACATTAACTTATCGTGCACGTAGCAACGAGCGAACTGACTTGACAAAGGAGCGATCAGCCTACAGCACGACGCACACACAGATCAGGGCTGTAGCAGCACTAGGCTCCCCAGAATTAGGGGCGTACAATTAGAAATAACAGATTGGGAGCACGACATCATATGCACGTAAATTATACTTAATACAAGTTAAGCTTCACGCCCAGTGAAATTCTAATCGCTGGTTCCCCAAAATCGTTAAGTCCTTCCAATGGAAAGCCTAGATCGATCCTCAAGATAATTCTATTTTTTCAAGGCAAGTTTTTCAGTAATCGACAACTCAATTTTGACGGGTCGTATTGTTACTATGTTTGCACACAGAATGGCCGAGAGACGCTCCATTCTATGCTTTGACGCGCGTTCACAAAGGCACCTATGAAAGGGAGTTCCTAATGTACGGTCCGCCCTCTAGAGTTTATATTATCTATTGATCCGGGACCCAGTAACAGTTTTTGTTGGACTTGAAAGGTCGCGTTTAATACCCTGTCGAATATTTTTCGATTCGATACCTCGAACAAGAATATCTTGCCTATTTTTTCGAAAACTCCTGGGTAGAATTGTTGATTAACAATTTTTATAAGCAATATAAATATTACTTTTTTTTATAACGAAAACTATTTTCTTGTTAATTGACACTTTTTGAATAAAAAAGGTCCTTTTCACTTTTTTCGTTAAACGATTGGCTTTCATGTTATTAATTGTTTAATAAGGAAAAAAACGAAAATTTACCATTTTCAATCAATTATTGCTAACGACCTAATGTTGATATTTGGGATTTTGAACGCTTATTTTTGTACGGATAGATTCTTCGAAATAATGTTAAATATGTTCATCAGAAATAAGTGCATCTCATTGTTCATTGCTACGTAACAAACGACAAAAATGCTCATGCAACGATACCGATACCATGTAAATGGTGAAATTTTTTAGGTCGCTTTTGATAACTTCATGGGTGCAATGGATTTCGACGTCTTGAATTTGAACACTTTGGATACTATTATATAAAAGTTCGAATTTTTGTTGAATTTTGAAATATACAATATGTGCACGTGGAGTTGTAAGTTGATAACCTGACCGTATTAATTGAGACGTGCAAATTCGGGAGCCACACATCTGTGCACGTGCACAGTTTGAAGGTCATTACGTGCTACCTTTGTAAAGGCTACGGTCACCTTGCAGAAATGTGCGAGTGTCCTGACAGGACGAAGTGCGGCAAGGAGGGTTGCAGGGCTCTGGACTGCACCAGCATGCCACAGTGCTTTCTCTGCGCTGCAATGAAAGGAAACCCCCGTACTGATCATCTTATAGAGACTATGAAATGTTAAGCATAGAGAGAGACAGTCCCAAAGAGGAAGCCTCAGAAGCCACATCGTCAGTCAATTAAGATGTGATCAAGCAAGATGCCAGTTAGGAAGAAGCAGAAGGATGCTGAAGTACGGGTACTAGCCGCTAACCTGTTCCCCAATGAAAAGAAGAAGATTGTTTAAACAGTTGTGTTAAAGGTTTAGATAATTTTGAGAATTCAGGAATAAATCGGCAGTAGTACCCTGCTATTCCAAGAAATTGTTCAATGATCTCTTTATTTTTGGGCTGAGGAAACTTTTTCATAGCTTCTACCTTCCTGAGATCAGGTTTTACACCGTTTTCGGAAATCACATGGCCGAAATACGTTATTTCTTCTTTGAGGAATCTGCATTCTTCGGGTTAAAGAAGTAACCCATCATTTTTCATACTCGCTAAAAGTTAAAAAAAAATTTAATACAGAGTTCTTCGAGGGAACGGCTATAGATAACGATGTCATCCATGTACACAAACATTTAAATCTCCTGCAATCCGGAGAACACTCGATCCAAGAGTCTCTGGAAAGTAGCCCGCGCGTTTTCCAGACCGAAGGTCATCCTATTGAACTTGTAGTGTCTAAAAGGGGTTAAAAGACATTTTTGTAATCCGATCTTTTAGAGAAAACTGGAGAGTTAAAAGGTAATTTGGAAGGGACAATGATTTCATTTTGAATTAGCTCTTTGCATTGTTTATTTACTTCGTCTCTGTGTTCGGGCGTAAATCTATGAGGTCTTACGTGCACGGGTTTTTTTGT
Organism: Andricus coriarius; assembly: GCA_932066315.1. Classification (NCBI taxonomy): domain Eukaryota; kingdom Metazoa; phylum Arthropoda; class Insecta; order Hymenoptera; family Cynipidae; genus Andricus; species Andricus coriarius. Next base: position 10,289 of record CAKNWT010253871.1, on the reverse strand, counting down.
CTACTGTCGTTATGTTGTGTTTTACTTCGTTCGCACTTGTCAATTTGTCATCGGGTGTTTTAAATTCATAAAAAATGTGTTTAAATATTTTTATTAAACTGTCTTGTTTTCCACGATCTAAGTCTTCCATATTCAAGGCTTTTAATAATTCGGACAGTCTGAGTGCTCATTTTGTTCGGGATTCATTATCGTTTTTGGTTTAGGGGCAGATCGAGGGGCAGAATTTATAGCGTGAAAATTTTCTAAGGTTACTGGAAAAATTGTTAGAGCGATATCTTCAGTGGTTGAATTCACGCAATAGACACTAATATAACCATTCTTCTGAGAGACTAACGATTCGCCGAAGAATATTACGGGTCCAGCCTGGACTGTCGTGTTCTCGCCGGGAGTCTCACCGTTTTTTCTGTGCGAATAGGGATGGTATCTATGTTTGTTACTATTTTTCCCGCCTTTACATGTAACATAATTCACACCCAATTTATTTTTATTTCTGCCTCTCCTATAGTTTTTATTTTACCCGAGCCGATTCTAAATATGTCGCATTCACTCGCTCTATTTGTTTGAACGCTAGACTTTATTTCTTTTATTTTGATTGTGTTAATTTCTGCTCTTGTCTCTACAAGAAATTCAACGTTATCTTCAAATTTTTGCTTTCAAAGGACTTTGCGTTGGCAAATCATTATAACCTCATAATAATTTTCCTCCTAAAATATTTTCGTAAGGGAATGCAAAGCCTGGAAGGAAAATGAGGCCATGCATGCGAATCACGCTCAACAGGAAAATAAAGGCACACAATGTACAGTAGAAGTCCGATAAGTTTCTCATTTCGGGGCTGTAGGGACGGAAAATTCCAGGAATTGCGAACTTATCGGGTTCCCCTCTGGTAGCACCATATTAGGTGCGCACATGCGTAAGAAGTATGAGCAAATCATAAGCAAAATAACACACGTAGTGGGAGAACCCCAATTAGTGTGCGTGCCGTGCGTGTGATGACGTTTTAAGGGGAGTGTACACTTATCGGACGATATCGGATGATACTAGGACCTATACTGAATATATTGGCACTATACTCAATGAGTATTAATCATGTCCCGAAGTGGGTTTATTTCATGTTCAAAGAAAAGGTATAACACATGCGCTTATGGCAGTGGCCCATGTTAGATACATTTTTCTTGAAAAGCGGTGTTTACTATGTTCCAAATCCAAACATGCCGTGAATGTAACCGGCTTTCACGTAGCTCCATGACAACCATGAGAACCCTTTTCACGTCGACGCTCACATGTATAAATTATTTTTAAGTGAGTTCCTTTTTAGATAATTATAGGCCATGCCACAGATTAAAAATTTTTCTATTTTTATTTTTTTTATGTACAAATTTATGTAAAAATCACATTAAAATTCACATATATTAACTTGACATACATATGGATATACATATACATATACAGTAGAAGTCCGATAAGTTGCCGTCTGATAAGTGTACACTCCCCTTAAAACGCCATCACGCGCACGGCACGCACACTAATTGGGGTTCTACCACTACGCGTGTTATTTTGCTTATGATTTGCTAATAATTCTTACGCATGCGCGCACCTAACATCGTGCTACTAGAGGGGGCATCCGATAAGTCCGCAATTCCTGGAATTTTCCGCTCCTAGAGCCCCGAAATCAGAAACTTATAATACTTCTACTGTATATACAGCGTGTCCCAGGAGTATTGTCGTTCCTTGTAATGGCGGATGGAAAAAAAAATTAAATCGAAAGGTCCTTAAACATTTTTGGGTACGATGCATAGTTAGGGTACTACAGGGCATTGAAATTAAATGTAGGTGAATATCTCCTTGCAAGTGGGCGTGTGATCCCGAAAAACAATTTCTCCTACGACGGTAACTTTCCCTTGCTTCGAGCATTAAAAAAAATGCGATTACGAATGTGTTTTTCTGTTAACATCGGATGGGCTCAAGTTTTATCGAAGCGTAAAATAACTTTGCGAAAAATGAATTTTTTTATTTAAAGATAATCGAGATAAAATATTGGCTCACCGACATTCGGTGCATGGAAAAAATGGAAATGTGGACTATGTTCTCCGAAATTTGGTGAGAATAGAAAAAGTAATTTCAGTGAGCCTAGATAATTCGTACATTAATGCAAATAATAAAAATTAATAATAAAAATGTTTGCATTAATGAGGGACGGTTGTCCCTGATTAATGTAGAATTCAATGAAATGTTTTAAATTCTCTGAATTATTCTGAAAGCATGCAATTCTTTTAAAGATCCTTGAATTCTCTTGAATAATTCAGGACATAGCTTGATTTATTTTTAATTTTTTTAATTTTTCTGAAAACATGAATTTCTTTTCAACTATTTCCAAATTCACCAACTTTGGTCGACGGTAGACCACTACTGAATTAAGATACACTCGTTTTTCTTTTAATTCTGCAGAAGTCTTTGAATTCAATTGAAATCTTTTGAATTTTTTCAAACTTCTTTGAATTCCTCTAAAATGTCCAGAACTCACGTTGCATTATTGTAAATTACTTCAAGTTTTTTAACTATGCAGAATTCTCTCTATTTCTTAGAATTATGCAGATTTAAAAAAACGATTACATCTCAATTCAGTAGTAATTTACCTTCAACCAAAGTTGACGGTAAATTTTCCCCCAGGTGTCTCAGCATTTTGTTGAAACGCAGGGATGCTTTTCAGGCTATTAACCAGTGAAAACTTGCGACCTCCAAGAGCGCCGATGATCAGGACGATTAGCTTAACAGAATATTCCGGGTATACCAGTCGCAACTCCCTTACAAGGTCCCTATACCTCTCTTTCTTTTCCTACTCCTTGGCTATGAACTTTTCAGCTAGCGCCGAAAATTCGATAACGAACATGGTTCGTTTCTCGAAGTCAAGGGGAACCATGTCAGGCCTCGAGTGCGCAACCGAAACAATTGCCCAGAATATACAGTTCCAGTATATGCGGCACTTCTCAGTTTTGACAATTGACTCTATCTCCCTAGGAGCGTTTAGCGGAGCGGTATTTGGGCTAATGCCGTAAGAGCGACAGAAATGGTAATAAAGCACTCTTAGTGCCGCATTGTGCCTTTGGATGTAGGTCGTTCCCACATGACTTGGGCAACTGGATAGTATGTGTACTAGATGCTCGGGGTGTGCATGGCACGCTCTCCAGCCATCATCGGGAATGTCTAGACTCGAAATGTGGCGACGGAATGCTACAGTGGAAATGACACCGTCCTGACATTCCAAAATGAAACCCTCCGTGCCCGACTTAATCCGGGTGATTTAAGGAAAGCAAACATTAGCTCATACGACATCGACATATCCTCTATGTTCGCCTAAGTTTTTCTCCTGTGCTTTCTTAATCCGGGTCTTCAGGAGTGAGTACTCGAGATGGATAAGATTTGATGCTTTATGCTCATTCCTGATATTGAAGTCGAGGCCGAGTATTTCAGCAGCCTCCTCTGCTACTTTGTACAAAAACGCCACTTTTCCCACTTTTTCGTGTTTACTGACCATTTTAAGAAGAGGTTCTTGTCCATTTGCAACTATATGTGCTGTACCCAGAAAGATTCTGCTGTAAAGACATTCAAGATTGAGTATTCCGCGACCACCTTGACGTCGTGAGATGTAAAGTCGCGGAACAGAAGATTTTTAGGCGCATGCTTTTGTTCATGTGCATAACCTTTGGGGACCCGATATCGAGGGATCTGAGCTCGTCCTTCGTCCATGGAACCACTTCAAATGAATAGAGTAGTACCTGGCGGGAAGCATCTTCGTCGCAAATACTTTGTTCCTCGCCGACATTTCGGAAGACCAAATCCGTCGGATGAGACGTTTGTATCTGCATCGGAGAGTATCCTTTCTAGATGCCACGTCCTGAATGCGGCTCTGTGGCACACCTAGGTATGTATAGGTCTCTCAAGCGCCAAGGTGTTTATAGCGCTTCTGTCGGCGAGCTCCGGGTCTTCTGGGATGCCATTAAGTTTTCCTTTCTTCAAATAAATCTTAGCACATTTTTTTAACCCAAACTCCATTCCAATCTCTTAAGTGTACTCTTTGACAATGTCTAGAGCTAGATGTAATTTCTGTTGATTTTTCTCACTGTGAGCAATTGCCATCTAAAAATGACACCAGCTCCCAGTAGGACCGCGGTAAATCCCACTCATGGCCACGCATCACAACCGCGAAATTGGTGGTCACAGGACACGATGAAATCACAAGGACAGGCCCGCGGAACCCTCGTGTGTTTTGAGCACCCGAAGCGACTCAAGGATGACGGCTTTCTGCATCCATTTCGCAAGTGCCTTAGCATATTTTTGGCACGCGGGAATGGCTTTAAGGTTACGAACCAGTGATAGGTTCGCACCTTCGATAGCACCTATCAAAGGTACAATTACTTGTACCGAATATTTTGGGTACAGCTTTTGCAGCTACCTTTTAAGGTTTTGATACCTCTCCTCCTTTTCTTCCTCCTTGCCATTGATCATGTATTCTGAAGGTGCCAAGAATCCGATCACGGATATAGTTCGTTTCTCGAAGTCTTGGAGAAGAATGTCAGGCCTCGAGTGTGCAATGGAGACTGCTGTCCGAAAATCGAAGTTCCAGAAAATTTGGCACTTCTCGTTTTAGACAATCGACTCTATCTGCCTCGAAGCGTTCGACAGGGCAGGGTCGCGGTCAAAACCGTAAAAGCGACAAAGATGGTAATAAAGGAATCTCAGGGTCGCGTTATGTCTGTAGATGTTCGTCGTTCCTGCGTGGGTGGGACCCCCAATAGTATGTGTTCCAAGTACTCAGTGTGTGCATGACACGCTCTCCACCTATCGCTGGGAACTTCTTGACATAAAATGCGGTCAAGGTATGCTGAGGTGGAAATGACACCGTTCTGGCATGCGAAAATGAAATCCTCTGTACCTGAATTAGGCCCTGATGATCTGAGGAAAGCAAAAGTTTGCTCCTTTGACAAGGACTGTTTTTCTACATTTCTGTGAAAATTTCCGTGCAATTTATTGTCGAGCAGCTCTTGATGAAATTTCCGAACTTCTGCTGTCTTCACTTCGGCTTTCCGAAGTGAAACATCTAGATGGAGTAATGCACTTTCCTCACTTCTGATGTTAAAATTGAGGCTAAGGGCCGCTTGCTCCGCGGCTTCGTAAAGGAACGCTCCTGCGCCAATCATCTCGTGGTTCCTGACAATATTTAGGAGAGGATCTCTGCCATTGGCTACGACATAGGCTGTATTTAGAACAATTCGGTTATGAAGACACTGGAGATTCAGAAGTCCGCGTCCGCCTTGACGGCGTGAAATGTATAATCGCGGAACTGTCGAATTGATATGCAGGCTTTTATGCATATGCATGATGTTACGTGTGGTGACATCAAGGGCCTTAAGTTTGTTCTTCGTCCATTGAACCACCCCAAACGAGTCGGGTTGAACCGGGACGGCAAGCATGTTAATCGCAGATATCTTGTTCAACGCTGACAGATTGGAAGACCAAATCTGTCGAAGAAGATGCTTGTAACTGCTTCGGAGAGACTCCTTTACTGATTTTACGTCCTGAATTCGACTTTGAGGCACGCCCAGGTATGTATAGGTCTCACCAGAGGCATAGAGCTTCAGGTCATCCATATGAAATACATGAGTGACCTTATGCTCGCGCTGGTTAGTGTCGCCACAGAGGTATCGAGAAGAATTTCGTACTGCGAGAGATAGAGGCAGAAGTGTGATGCAAAAAAGCAAAGGGCTCATGGTATCGCCCTGAAAGACGCCCCTCTCGAAGTTAACGTTGTTTGCAGTCACACGGTAATTTCCAGATGAGATAGTAAATCTAGTTTTCCAAAGAGGCATTAATCTCTCTATGCATCTCACTATGTGTGGATGCACCTTCAAGCTTTCGAACAGACAGATGATAAGTCTATGAGAGGTTGAATCGAAAGCTTTCCGGTAGTCAATCCAGGCCATTGACAGGACGCGCTGATGGGCTGCAACGTCTTTGCAGACACACCTGTCAATTAGCAGGTTCTCACGACAGCCTGCTACACCTTTTTTGCGCCACGTTGTTCGTACATCTCACGCCACACAGGCTCAATTCACCGAACAATCCTGTTGCTTAGGACAGCTGTAAAGATCGTATACAGTGTGTTCAAACAACTTATTGGCCTGTAATTCTCTGGGCTGGACAAGTTGCCTTTTTTCGTTAGGAATATATTGCATCCTAATACCAGCCACTGCAGAATGGGCGTCTCTGACTTTAAATATGAGGTGAATATGCGGGCCAAATGTTGGTGTGTAGAAGTAAACTTCTTCCACCAGAAGTTTTTGATACAATCTGGTCCAGCACCGACAAAGTTCTTCGTTCCTCTAAGTGCTTTTGTCACCTCTTCGGCAGTGATTGATGGACATTCCTCCTCAGATTTTATAAGATTGTTGCAAAATTCCTTGAAGCGGATGATATTGTCAGTATTTTCTTTCAACTTTAGTGTTTTCGGGATTTTGTATACCTCTCTCCAAAAAGTCTCTACCTCGTTCGGCTTGGGTGAATTTTTGACAGAAACAGGGTGTTTATTGAACAGGCGAGATGGGTCAGCGAGAAACTGTTGATTCTCCCTGATCCATCTCTCCCTCTTCTGTATTCTCCACCCTGCGTCAGATAACCGCCGTATTTTGTCAACAATATGCGTTGATATAATATGTATATAATATAATACAATATGCGTATGTGATTCAAGAGCATCAGTTCTTGGGCGAACTTTCAAACCCTTTCCGTGAACGGTCTACCAGATGTTATGTAGTCAATCAGACATTGAACACGGGACGCATTCTGTCTTGCCAATCCAATCTTCTTTTTCAGTTGATGCGAGCGTCTTTTGGTCTTCTGATCCATCGTCAGTTTGAGCCTTTGATTTAAATCAGCCAAAGCTCTCGCAGCACCATAAACTGAGCAATTGATGGTCCAGAGGTCGGATTTTTGCGAGATGTCTCCACGAAGGGAGGCATGCATTTCAGCCAGATCTTGGGGCCTCATTTTCGGATGCAGCTCGATCAAACACCGGTCGGGGAAGCGCTCCGCATACATATCCATTTTTCCAGAGGTAGGCACGTTGATTTCGCAACGATTGAATCGAAACGTGCTGAAGCTCTGGGTGTTTTTGGCACCACAGAGTATGCATACGTGCTATAAACCATTTGAGAACAGGGCAACACCACGAACTCTAGGATTATCTGCATTGTTGGCCGACCCATTGTCGGGTGATCTGCGCGTTGGATCGTTTTGAACCGCATTCACAACTTTCTGGTGTTTTGGTGGTGTCATAGTTGTCTCCGCGAGCAGCTAGGGAAAGGGTTTCGTCCATCCTTGTAGAGCCCCGCATGCAAGGATAAGGCTGCATACTCTGAGAAGTCGCCCGGTATCTTAAAGTCACCGTTTAAGACACCTCACCCAGGCACCATTCAGCTTTCGGCACGGTTGTCACGCCTTCGCTTAGGGGTTATTCCTTCGGGACCATCCCTAGACAATTGTCCACGACTGCTTATCAATTCTTGTAATCATATTCAGCAGAAACCCTTGGTACAGGGACCCTCTATCCGCAACCCGAAGAAGCGTTCGGTATCTTTGTCATAGGCCATTCAGTTCTATTCCAATATAGAGGGTCCCTGTACACAGGATTTCTGCTGAATAAGTTTACAATAATTAATAAGCAGTCGCAAAAAATTGTGCAGGGATGGTACCGAAGGAATAACCTCTAAGCGGAGGCGTGACAACCGTGCGAAAGCTGAATGGCACCTGGGTGAGGTGTCTTGAACGGTGACTCTGGGATACCGGGCGACCTCTCAGAGTATGCATCCTTATCCTTGCATGCGGGGATCTACAAGGATGGACGAACCCTTTCCCTAGCTGCTCGTGGGAACAACAATGACACCACCAAAACACACAAAAATTGTAAATGCGGTTCAAAACGATCGAACGCGCAGAGCACCCGACAATGGGTCGGCGAACAATGCCGATAATCCTAGAGTTCGTGGTGCTGAAAATAATTTGGATGAAAACACGACGACGAACCGACGAAAAGCCCACATTGAATGGACGAATCAACTCAAGGATGACTTGCTAGACTGCTACGACGCCAGCATTATTTCTGTTCACCTGATCGTTGCGAAATCAGCGTGCCTACCTCTGGAAAAATGGATATGTACGCGGAGCGCTTCCCAAACCGCTGCTTGATCAAGCTGCAGCCGAAGATGAGGAAGCGACATTAAAACCAACCACGGAAAACAGGCACCTTCTGAGAGATGATCACGATTTCAGGACAAGAAGGAACATTAACATGCAAGTTCCTCTTAAGCCCCAAGATCTGGCTGAAATGGATGCCTCCCTTCGTGGAGAAATCTCGCAAGAATCCGACCTCTGGACCACCAATTGCTCAGTTTATGGTGCTACGAGAGCTTTGGCTGATTCAAATCGAAGGCTCAAACGTACGATGCATAAAAAGACCAAAAGACGCTTACATCAACTGAACAAGAAGATTTAATGGGCAAGACAGAATGCGTCCCGTGTTCAATGTGTGATTGACTACATAACATCTGGTAGATCGTTTACGGAAAGGGTTTGAAAGTTTGCCCAAGAACTAAAGATCCTGAATCACACACTAAACAGGTCAAAGCTGCTGACAATCAAGCAGCATATTGTTGACAAAATACGGCTGTTATCTGACGCAAGGAGGAGGATACAGAAGAGGGAGATATGGATCAGGGAGAATCAACAGTTTCTCGCTGACCCATCTCGCCTGTTCAATGATCACCCTGTTACTGTCCAATATCCACTCAAGCCCAACGATATAGAGACTTTTTGGAGAGAGGTATACAAGATCCCGAAAACACTAGAGTTGAAAGAAAATACTGACAATATCATCCGCTTCAAGGAATTTTGCGACAACCTTATAAAATCTGAGGAACGAAGAACTTTTCCGATGCTGGACCAGGTTGTATCAAGAACTTCTGGTGGAATAAGTTTACTTCTACACACCAACATTTGGCCCGTATAATCACCTCATTTTTAAAGTCAGAGACGCCCATTCCGCAGTGGCTGGTGTTAGGACGCACTATACTCCTACCGAAAAAAGGCAACTTGTCCAACCCAGAGAATTACAGGCCAATAACTTGTTTGAACACACTGTATACGATCTTTACAGCTGTCCTAAGCATCAAGATTGTTCGACGAATTGAGCCTGTGTGGCGTGAGATGAACGAACAACGTGGCTCGAAAAAAGGTGTAGCGGGCTGTCGGGAGAACCTGCTAATTGACTTGTGTGCCTGCAAAGACGCTGCAGCTCATCAGCACATCCTGTCAATGGCCTGGATTGACTACCGGAAAGGTTTCGATTCAACCTCTCATAGACTTATCATCTGTCTGTTGGAAAGCATGAAGGTGCATCCACACATAGTGAGATGCATGGAGAGATTAATGCCTCTTTGGAAAACTAGATTTACTATCACATCTGGAAATTATCGTGTGACAGCAAACAACGTCACCTTCCAGAGGGGCGTCTTTCAGGGCGATACCATGAGCCCTTTACTTTTTTGCATCACACTTCTGCCTCTATATCTTGCACTACAAAAGTCTTCTGGACACCTCTGTGGCGACACAGACCAGCGCGAGCATAAGGTCACTCATGTATTTTATATGGATGACCTGAAGCTCTATGCCTCTGGCAAAGGCAAACTTCAAACTGCCATAAATATGGTCGCGAAGTACACAGGAGAGATTGGGATGGACTTTGGATTGGATAAATGTGCCAAAATTCATCTGAAGAACGGAAAGATTGTTGGCGTTCCCGAGGACCACACGTAAGATCATGCATATACATAAAAGCTTGCACATCAATTCGCCAGTTCCGCGATCATACATTTCACGCCGTCAAGGCGGACGCGGACTTCTGAATCTCCAGTGTTTTCATAACCGAATTGTTCTAAGTACAGCTTTTATCGTAGCCAATGGAAGTGAGGAAAGTGCATTACTCCATCTACATGCTTCACTTCTGAAAGCCGAAGTGAAGAAAGCAGAAGTTCAAAAATTCCATCAAGGGCTGCTCGACAAGAAAATGCAGGGAAATTTTCACAGCAATGTAGAAAAACAGTCCTTGTCGAAGGAGCAAACTTTTGCTTTCCTCAGATCATCAGGGCCTAATTCAGGTACAGAGGGTTTCATTTTCGCATGCCAGGACGGTGTCATTTCCACCTTAATATACCGTGACTGCATTTTATGTCAAGAAGTTC
>CAKNWT010253865.1:0-12973 GCA_932066315.1 Andricus coriarius | reverse complement strand
TTGACAGTTCGCGCGCGAGCTGCGGATCTGTCATCACACACTTAACAAGTCAAAGCTACTGATCATCAGGCAGCATATTGTTAACAGAATAGAAGCACTATCTAACGCTAGAAGAAGTCTAGAGCGGAGAGAGAGGTGGGTCAGAGAAAATCAACAGTTTTTGTCTGACCCATCTCGACTCTTCCAAGACCCTCCAGTTACTGTCGACCACCTGCCCACACCAGAGGAGGTCGAGGGATTTTGGAAAGAAGTCTACGAAGTCCAGCATCCACTGAAAGAACACTCGAAGAATATAAATAGCTTCAAGGAGCTGTGCAGTGCCCTCTTAACACCTGAGGAGGAACGCCCACCTATCACTACCGGGGAGGTGAAAAACGTATTAAGAGGCATGAAGAACTATCCCGCTCCGGGACCCGATGGTATTAAGACCTTCTTGTGGAAGAAGTTTCCTTGAATCCACCAGCATCTGTCCCGCATTTTCACCTCATATCTAAAGTGGGAAGAGCCTATTCCGAAGTGGTTGGTAGAAGGGCGCACAGTGCTCCTGCCGAAGAGGGGCAACTTAGCTGACCATAAATATTACAGGCCAATAACTTGTCTGAACACACTGTATAAGATCTTCACAGCTATCCTAAATGATAGGATTGTTTGGGCAATTGGACCTGTGTGGCGAGAGATATACGAACAACGTGGCTCAAAGAAAGGCGTAGCAGGATGTCGGGAGAACCTGCTCATCGATAGGTGTGCCTGTAAAGACGCAGCATTCTATCAGCGTTACCTATCGAAGGCCTGGATAGATTACCGGAAAGTTTTTGATTCAACCTCCCATACACTTATCATCTGGCTGCTGGAAAGCTTAAAGGTTCATCCACACATCGTGAGGTGCATAGAGAGATAAATGCCATTTTGGGAAACCAGATTTACTATCTCATCTGGAAAACATCGTGTGTTCACTAACAGTGTCACCTTTCAGAGAGGTGTTTTTCAGGGCGACACCATGAGCCCTCTCCTCTTTTGCCTCACATTATTGCCACTATCTCTCGCACTTCGCCATTCCGAAGGGTACCTCTGCGGCAAACCTGGAAATCGAAAGCATAAAGTCACTCATGTATTTTACATGGATGACCTTAAGATCTATGCCAGAAATCAGTGGAAACTGCATCTAGCTCTAGACATTGTCAATGAGTACACTCAAGAAATTGGAGTGGAGTTCGGGTTAGAACAATGCGCCAAGGTTTATTTGAAGAAAGGAAAAATTAATTGGAATTCCGGAAGACCCTGAGCTCGTCGACAGAAGCGCTATACGACACCTTGGCGCTGGAGGGACCTATACATACCTGGGTGTGCCACAGAGCTGCATTCAGGGCGTGACATCTGTAAGGGATACTCTCCAATGCAGATACAAACGTCTCATTCGACGGATTTGGTCTGCCGAACTGTCGGCGAGGAACAAGGTATCTGCGACGAACATGCTTGCCGTCCCGGTACTCTATTCATTTGGAGTGGTTCCATGGACGAAGGACGAGCTCAGATCCCTGGATATCGGGTCCCGAAAGGTAATGCGCATGAACAAAAGCATGCACCTTAAATCTTCTGTTCCGCGACTTTACTTCTCACGCCGTCAAGGTGGTCGCGGAATACTAAATCTTGAATGTCTTCACAACAGGATTATTTTGGGTAAATCACATAGAGTCGCAAATGGACAAGATCCTCTTCTTAAAATGGTCAGGAAACACGAACAAGTGGGCAAAGGGGCGTTTCTCTACAAAGCAGCGGAGGAGGCTGCTGAAACACTCGGCCTTGACTTTAATATCAGGGATGAGCAAAGTGCATCAAATCTTATCCATCTTGACTACTCACTCCCGAAGGCCCGGATTAAGGGGAAACGGTAGGTTTGACTCAGCACATAAATGACTGCAGCGACATCTATAACAAAATCAGAAATACAGTCTGGTGCTTCCTGCCAAATATAAGTGCAAACTCATACCCGAAAATCGGTAGTATTCTGTTGGTAACATTTTTGACCTGTTAGAGAGAGAAAGTTTGCAACGAGAGAGACAGAAAGTCTTCAACCATTTTTATTGCACCCTTGCGTTTCGTTCTCGTTCACCGACTCGGCTTGCCTGCTCATCTGCAGGGTAATATAGAAAATTCACAAATATTTCGTCTATACAATCCGCCTGAGAAATAATATATTGGCATACCATTAAACAAAAAAATAAAACTCGTAAAATTGTACACATAAACAATTATTAAATAATTTTGGTAATCATAAAAGCTACTTTTATGAACTCAACCATGGCTAAAATACTGAATATAAAAAAAATACATGCAAAACAAACCCAGAGGTGTCTAGCGTTTCTGCGAACAAAAATTTCAGGACTTTTCCCAGTTTTCCAGGACATTGTTACTTTTTGGCAATTTCCGTCGTTTTATCATACAAATAATTACTAATAGATAATTAAAAAATTTCCTATGACTCTTTAGACAATTTTAATTGTTTAAACAAATTTAACTTATTTAAACAATGATTTATTCCCAAAAAATGTAAAAAATAATCGCTTCTTTTTGTTGAATAATTATATAATTTTGATACATATCATTTAATGTTTAATAAATTTCTATTGGTTTAAACAATTTTGATTTGCTTAAGCAGTTTTCTTTCGAAAACTTTAAAAGAATGAAATGATATAAATTTACTTTTCCAAAAATACTTTTATAATCGTATTTTCTGAATTTAACATAATATTGAATGATTTCGAGGAGTAATACATTCTGCTAAGAACTTTATGTTATTGTTCATACGAATAATTATTGTTTTTTTTTCTTCAAATTTCCTCCAAATTGAGTATGGATGGCTCACATATTTTTTGGCGCATCGTTTAATAAATCATAAAAGTCATAATAAAATTTAAATTGTAAAAGTGTATTTTGTATTGCTTTCTTCATATTTTTGAACGACTAAATATTGTTTAAAGAATGCCACGACGTTTTGAACAGAATTTACTACTCCTCGAAACCATTCAATATTATGTTTAATTCAGAATATACGATTTGAAAAATATTTTTGGAAGAGTAATTGTTCAAACAAATTATATTTGTTCAAACAATTAAAAAATGGTTAATATATTCTTTCTATACACTATACAGTCAGAAAAATAAGTATATGTATTGTATTTCATTTCCTTTTTTTAAAGTTGTCGAAAAAAAAAAGATTAAGCAAATCAAAATTGTTTAAACAAATAGAAATTTATGAAAGATCAAAAGATATGTATCAAAATTATATAATTATTCAACAAAAAGTGGCATAGGATACCAGTTTGAGAAAAAACTGGACATCTCTGAGTCAATTTTTCGAAATGTTGAGAATAAACAATAAGTAATTGTTTGAATAATTACATAATATTTTTTGAAAAATTTATTTCTCCAAGAAATGACAAACTATTACATTTCAATCAGAAAACACCATTATTCTTTACATTTTATGGGAATAAATGATTGTTTAAATAAGTTACATTTGTTTAAAAAATTAAGCATTATTTAAAGAGTCATGGGAAATATTTAAATTGTCCATTAGTAATTATTTGTATGAAAGAGACGACGGAAATTGCTAGGAAGTAACAGTAGTACGTAAAAATGTAGTTTTTTGATTTTTGGGTCATATTTGGGGCGCTGGGGGGGGGGGCAAGAATGGGTTAAAAATGCAAGTTATTAGTATGGCTTTATTTCATAGGTACTCCTCTTCAATCTCTAAAAAAACTTGGCACGTTTCGATCTAACCCTGAAGTATGAGCTAAATTTTTCGAAAATCCAAAATTTCCCCATGTTAATTTAATGGGATTTTGAAGTGCTCGGTGGCAAGTGTTAATACTCCAAATTCGAAAAAAAAAGTTACGTATTTTCTTTCTCCGGAAACGGAAACTTATTGGGGGGGGGGGCTTGCCCTCTAGGGTGAAATGCGTATTTTGGACCACCCTAATGTTCATATTTACTACGTTGAAGCACATATTTGAATTTATGCACATACTCTCATTAGGTCATGTTTTCATCATTTCAGTTTTTGTAACCGGTGTTAATCTCGTAACAAAGAAAGGGTACGCTTGCAGGTAAACGCAAGAAGCCCATCCAGGAAAGTCTGCTACCTTCGATAAGGGTCGGGGAAAGTCCCAAACCTATTCATCTAGATTGGTCGGAAAAGTAGCCGGACAATACAAATATGGAAGAATAGGAAAGACAGACTCTGTTCGATTTTACGACCCAGAAGTTAGCTGTGCATATAGATTTGAAATTTGTACCTTGAATTTAAAACAAAGTATTAGTCCTATCGAAAAACTGAAAACAGCACACATTGTGCCATTGTTATAAACAAAAGTATAAGTCGTAAATAAATTTTGAGCATTTTGAGAGATACCTCACTACCATATCTCTAGGCGTTTTTTTCATTTTTGTAATAAACAAATTATTTAAACAATTACATTTTTATTAAAAATTTTCAGATTTTCCAAGTTTAGCGACAAAAATATTACCAAAACATATACTAATACAAGAGAAAATAATTATACAAGCTGCCAGAACATTCACTTATCAATAATTAATAAGTTATCTATTGTTTTTACCCCCTCCACGTTCACTCCTGCACGCTACGCCATGCAGCATATAGATTTGAATATTGTCATTTTTTAAACAATTATATTGTTTATAATTTTTAGGAATTTA
This sequence comes from Andricus coriarius, assembly GCA_932066315.1. Lineage (NCBI taxonomy): Eukaryota > Metazoa > Arthropoda > Insecta > Hymenoptera > Cynipidae > Andricus > Andricus coriarius. Next base: position 8,257 of record CAKNWT010253865.1, on the reverse strand, counting down.
TTCAACAATAATGGATAAAAAATACAAAATGATTACTAAAGCATAACGTACCCTGAGGTATCATAATTTTTTTTAAATTTGCAATAATGATAAAAAGTTAGTTTAAACATTGTTTTCAGCCCCTCCACGTTCACTCTTTCACGCTGCGCCATACAACATATAGATTTAAATATTGATCCTTCATTATAAATAAAATTATAAGTCCTATCGAAAAAGTGAAGATACCCCTCGATTCATCTCGGCAATATCTCCAGGTGTTTTTCTAATTTATTTAAAAAGGTCATTTTTTAAACAATTATATTGTTTATAATTTTTAGGAATTTATTTAACAATGTGCCCATAATGAATTATTCATACATTATTGCATGTATATTATGTATCAATCATTATTATAATTAAAAATGTATCATATATGATAAAATGTTCCACGAATTTTGATTCGGTTAATGTAATTATAGTATATGCAGTGTTATTATGAATATTGAGGGTATTTTGGTTTAACCCCCGTTTTTTTACGTGAAGTTGCCAACTTTTTTAATTTGTGTATCTGTAAGTATTCATAAAAAATTAAATGATTATATCTTATACAACAATGCTTATGTAATCTATAGTATCTCAAGATCACAGCCCATTCATCAGAGGCGATATACGGATGAAAAGTTGCGAAGTGGACGTTGCACACGCGCCAAAAGGTCTTGCCAAACACCTGACTGGCACCAGATTTGTTTATTGCCCTGCTTAGGCCTTTACACTTTTGAGTCTAGGGAAATCCCGCATTGGGATTACGTAGGACGTTGGTTAATTACGCCCTGGGTACCTGCGAACAATGATCACGGCTTCCCCTCACTCAACCGAACTGCTGCCGTCGATGAGGATTAAAATGCGGAATATAAAATTTTCAATTTAGCACTTGGTAATTCATAAATATAATATTCGAAATCTGCGAAATATATTGATTCCAATGATATGCTATTTCACTTAAAAAGTTTAAAATTAAAGGATGCATGTTCAATTTTATGTGAAATGCTATGAAAAATTTTTAAATATAATTTACTGAAACCCACTGCAGTAGGTTTAATTTATTTGTGCAATATTTTACTTAACTTGGAAAATTCCAGAAGCTAAAATTTTGCTACATTTGAAAACTTATTGACTAACATCATACATTTGATTTATTTCTGAAACAATCGCATTTCTCCGAATTATTCTTCAATAATTGCACACTCCCAGTCCAAAAGTATGCATAGTGTCATTACTAGATTAATTTCGAAACTCATGTACATTATATACTTTAATATATTTCTTTTACTACTTGACAATTTGTTTATATCTTTATATATCTGAAAAGGACTTGAAGAACCAGCAAGGACTAAAGGACTAAAATAAAGGAATTTCCAAAATAAGAGTTGAATTTTTAACCAAGTAAGACTTTTCAGTTGATGAAGAAAAAAACTCTCAGCCAAAATGTTGAATTAAAGAATCAATCCAAATATTTATAAATTTTTTTAATTATATAATTTCAAGCAACTTCAATTTTTAAAATCTTCCAGACTCTATTTCGAAAATCTTGTTAGTTATATATTTTTTTAAATTATTTTTCCACAACAAAATCATTTTTAGTTTTCCTAAGAAAAAAAAATGTATCCTTCTAAAACCTTTAAAAATGCTTAGAAAGCTTCTACATTTTGTGTACGGAATGCATGAAAATCTACGTTTTGTTTTCAATGTTTAGAAATATTCTCTAGCCTTAAATTATTTTTGTATATTTTTAAAACTTCTGAATATATCTTAAACTTAATTTTTATTATTTATTCCAGTTTTTATGAAAATAGAGTTTCTTTATTTGAATGAAAATGTTTAACCAAAAATTTAACTATTCCATATTTTGTTACAGAATGTTGCTTTGCTTTAAAAGTTCGTTATTTAATTTTTTTTTTTAAATTCGTGTACATATTCTGTTAAAAATATATCTATTTGGGAAGAAAATTAATATTTTCAGTTGAAAATTAAACTGTTTGGTTTAAAACACTTTTTTGTTAAAAATAAATTTTGGTGGTTCAAAGCTCACTTTTTTAGTAAAAAAATCATTTCTTTGGTTGAAGTTTTTACTGCTTCGTTCAACATACGTTTTTATTTAGTTAAACATAAATTTTTAAGCTGCAAGTGTAACTGTTCAATTTTTGTTTTATCTTTTTTAGTTGAACATTCAATTATTTTTGTAGAAAATTCATATTTTTGGGGGAAATTGTTTAAAATTTAAGTTTCCGAGAATGATAAAGAAATTGGTAAAGCAGTAAAAAATGTACTATGTTTGTTAATGAATTTCCACATGACACTAGGAATGACACTATACTTCTGGACTGAGAGTGAACAATTTTTTAAGGGTAATTTTTAGAAATGCGTTTGCATGAAAAACAAACCAAATTTATGATATTACTTCACAAGTTTTCAAATGTGGCCAAATTTTAGCTTCCGGATTTTCCCAACTTGAGTAAAAAAAATATTTCACCAATAAACTAAAGCTACTGCAGCGGATTTGAGTAAAACTTACAGACAAATTTTCCATTACATTTCACATACATAAACTTGAACATTTCTTCCTTGATTTTTACCTTTTTAGTCAAATAACATATCGTTGGAATCTTTATAATTCGCAGATTTCGAATATTATTATTATAAAGAACCAAGTTCTGAAAAATCTGCCCGCCGCGCGTGTTCTGGCCACGCGCAACTCGCAAATTTGAGCGCGCCTATTTCGCGCGTCTGTTGGATTTCGCGCTCCATAATATATTTATCTCGCGCTTCGCACTCGATAATGATTTACCTCGCGCTCGGTATTTGTACATCCCCAATTTTGTACACAGATCATTTAAAATTAAGGGTAAAAGAATCGCCAACTGTAATTTGGTGATTGTGAATTCTCTTATGTTAACCCGAGTCGAAATTGTAGCCCTCTTTTAGACCTCTAAATTTTAGGATTTAATAGGACTTAGGAGCGCTTGTACAGGTCTTAATTTGTATTAGATAAAGCTCTCTTTTAGGGCCAGTGCCACCAACCTCGGTTAAATACTTGGTAAACTGACGGCCAGTCAAAATGCACGCTATACGCCATATTTAACCGTCGATTATCGGTTTAACCTAGGATCAACTTTTTAACCGAGGTTGGTGAAACCGGCCCTAAGGCTTACAAAGTTGCACAAAAGTCCATTTTTCTCATTTTCAGGGCTAAAAGAGGGCCTAATTTAATGAAAATTTAGCCCTCTTTCGCTAAAGAGGGCTAAATTTTAGGCCTCTGTTCAGGCTCTGCTGTAGCCCTCGAAATCCTCTAGACGCAAAGTGACGTCACGTGACCATTTACCCCAGGACAAACACATGTACATCAAAAGTATAGTATATATTTTTTATAATCTGATTATATTTTCATTAAAAACAATATTGTTTCTTTACCACAATTTTTAGAATAAACTTTATTACTCAGAGATTAGACTGATCACTTTCGAAATTTGTTATCAATTCACCAATCGTTGCAATTAGATTTAATGGGTGTCAATTAAAAATTGTTGTGAAAAAGCAATGCCGTTTCTCATGGAGAGATAGAATAATTAAATTATATAAATACGAGAAAAGCACATAGGTCGTTAGAACGGAAGCGCATCAAAAGAGGGCCTCGAGGTCCAATGGGACAAAAAGATTTCACAAATATTTAAAAGAATTCTTGAACTTTTAAAAGCATCTAAAAAAATTTTACAAGTATTTCAAAGATTTTGCTAAAATTTCAAAAGATTCCAAAAGATTTCACAGAAATTTCAAGATTTCACAGAAATGTCAAGATTTCACTGCACTTCAAATTTCAAATTTGAAGCCAAATGGACCACCCTAATGAGCCCTACTCCTTACGTACTGGTCTCAGGTAGCTGTGAGAGAATTTATGACTACCCCGTCTTAGATATGAACTTTTAAATTCTGAAGACCACTTTAATGTTGCTATTGTATAACAGGAGCATTTTCTGAAGGGATTCAAAATTTCCCAATACCCTACTTAAACGATAGTCTAATTTTGATAAATACATCTTTCTCGATTATAGGTCTCTTCAGATATCTTCTGGTTACTTTCATTTACAGAAGGCCATAAATAATTATTGTATGACACGTGGTTTTTCCGTACATTACGGATGACAATAGATTGAAAAATTATTAATACTAAGGGATCACTGAACCATTTTTGAATAAGAAAGGCGAGTTAAATCAAAGGAAGGCATGCGCATTACCAGGAAGACCATAAATAAATAAATTTCTAAACCAAACCTTTCACTGTTAGAAGTAAGTTCATGAAATTTCATGAAAATGTTAGTGAAGCTTTTTACACTACGGCTAGTGAAAAACTCTTGAAATTTCATGCAACACTGAAATTTAAATAGCCTTATCGAAATTTTAATGTAAGTTTTGAAACTATTTTAAGAGATAGTGCATTGCATGTTTTGTGAATGTTCATGAATATCCTATGGATATTCAATGTGAATAGTTAAAATTTTGTAAGAACAGTTCTCTGAAATCACTTCTTTCGAAATGACAAAGTAAAACCAATTTTGTATATGTAATTACAAAAAATGTATTAATCGATAGAAAAATATATCACATACAAATCTTCTAAATTTAATTTCTTGAATTATTTTTAAATTTTGTTCATATTCTCATTTAGGTTTATTAAATTTAATAAAAAATTTTACTTTATTTTCAATGCATGTTCATGAAATTTACGTAAACCACAGTGAAATTTAATCAGCCATGATAATATTTTATGTACAAGCAATTGAAACAGGTTCCAGAGTCATTTTATGAAATTTCAGAAACCTTTGCTTCAAAATTAAGTTTCGTGTCACTGAAAATTAATGAATATGGTCTCAAATCAATTTTCAAAGCCAAATTTATGAAATTTCAGTGACATAAGTCATTGAAAACTCACTCATTTTGATTAGACCAAAAAAACGAATTTGTAACAAAATACTTTAACCAACTGGAAAAAGTGTAAAATTAAAAAAATATATATATATAAATTTATACTCGAAATGACAAATGTGCCACAAAATACATCAATTTTGCAAAAAAACATAGAATTTTTCACCCAAAACTAAAGAATTGAAACAACAAATTTGCAACTGCCCTACATTATATAATTGTAGGGAATTTTGAGTATGCAAACATTTAAAATTAAGTTACAACATAATAATCATTTTTTTATCATTTGTAGAAAAAAGGTCTTATTATTTGTAGTAAAATGGAATAAAAATGAATTTGCATTTCTAAAAGTAGTTTTTTTTTCTATGTTTTAGTAAGTAACTTTTTTTCATCATTGTTAAATAAATTACTAAAAATTATAAACAATATAATTGTTTAAAAAATGACTTTGAAAAAAAAATACCTGGAGATATTGCCGAGATGAATCGAGGCGTATCTTCACTTTTTCGATAGGACTTATAGTTTTATTTATAATGAAGGACCAATATTAAAATCTATATCTATATATATCTATATCTTGTGTAATTTTCTTCCCTTGTATTAGTATATGTTTTGGTAATATTTTTGTCGCTAAACTTGAAAAATCTGAAAAATTGTTAATAAAAATGTAACAGTTTAAATAATTTGTTTATTGCAAAAATGAAAAAAAAATCTAGAGATATGGTAGTGAGGTATCTTCCTATATGCTTAAAATTTATTTACGACTAATACTTTTGCTTATAGCAATGGCACAATGTTTAATAATAATGCAATTGTTTAAATAATGGCTTTTTTGAAAAAAATTAAAAAAACCCCTAGAGGTATGGCTGAGACGAATCCAGTGCTGTTTTCAGTTTTTTTATAGGACTAATACTTTGTTTTTAATTCAAGGTACAAGTTTCAAATCTATATGCATTACGGTGGTCCAAAAAACGGGTTTCACCCTAGAGGGCAAGGCCCCCCAATAAGTTTCCATTTCCGGAGAAAGAAAATCCGTAACTTTCTTTTTTTCGAAATTCGAATATTAACACGTGTCACCGGGCACTTCAAAATCCCATTTAATTAACATGGGGAAATTTTGGATTTTCGAAAAATTGAACTCATACTTCAGGGTTAGATCGAAACGTGCCAAGTTTTTTAGAGATTGAAGAGGAGTACCTATAAAATAAGACCCTACTAATAACTTGCATTTTTAACCCACCCTTACCCCCCACAGCGCCCCAAATATGACCCAAAAATAAAAAAACTACATTTTTACGTATTATTGTTACTTTTTAGCCAAACCCCTACCCCTTTCCAACGCCTCGTGGATTATTGTATCAAAAAATGATATTTCGAAAAAAATGCATTATTCTACTTAAATTTTTTTTTCCAGATAATACAATATTTGAACCTGGATGGAAAGTACAATTTTAATGGCACTTTTACTGTTATATGAAATTAAAAGTATCATAAGCAGCAAATTCAATAGTAGAAACAAAGTAAAAAATTTTTTTTATATAATTCTTCAGAATATTCTTAAATTCCTAAAATTTTGTACCAAACTTTCCTTTTTATATTCTTTCTAATCAAAAAATACTGGATTCAGTGTTTTTGTGTTAATTTAAACTTAAATACTTCTTTAAAACATATTGTATGTCGATACTTCGAGTAGCTGAATGTGAAAAAAGTGTATTCAAAATTAAAAGTATCTACAAAAATGATACAAAGTAATTTGACTGCGAAACCCTTATCGAACATATTTTGACAGAATGTCTAGATTTTTTTCTTTTTTTCTTCGAAAAACGCAGTCTCTAGGTAAAAACACGTATTTCTTTAACTTCTTGGAAGCCTACAAGAAATCAAGGAGACCTTTTAGGATCTCCCACATGAGTACTGAAAGCTTAAACATTGGAAAATAAAGGGAATCGCAGCATTGCAGATTCCGTTTTTAAATTGAACCAATTTAAAATTACTTTGAAAAATTCGCTATACACGCTACTTATTAAACGAGCAATCGTCTTTTATTTGATAAATAATTTTACTAAAAAACCTGCAATTTTGTAATTTTTACAGTGTGGGCTACTGTTTCTTTATTTAGATTTTAATGTCTATTGTGGCGAATTCTTAAAAAATGAAAAATGGCAGATCTTTTTAAAAAGTTTGTTATAACATATAACACTTTTTTTCTTTATCAAAGTATCATAAGGAAAGGATTTTTTCAAGTAATTTAACATTTATTCCGTAGAGAAAAGGAAACTTGTCTGTTTAAAAATTGACGAATATGTGTACCTGGTTATGATGCGTATGATAAAAAGTAACAAATATTGTCGCCTCACGAAATCTCCTGATAAAAAATTGCTTTCTGAGTCATTAGTAGTCGATTTCGTAAAAAATACGACATCCATGTGTTGAAAGTAGTGCACTTGTAAACGCAGTTGTAAAATTCTTTATAAAATAAACAATTATTGTGTAATAATAAAGTATTATAAGGAACGAAGTTCGCTAAATAATTTCTAATTGATTCCGTCGAAAAAACGAAACCTACCGGTTAAGAATTGACGAAAATCTATATTTCTTTATCAAATTTATTTAAAAAAATTAATAATTATTATGAAATATTAAACCTTATACATATTATTTATTGACGACAAATTTTTAATTAATTTTGTTAAAGGGACAAAATATTTAGAGCGTGAAATGAATAAGGTATGCATTTGTCTATTAAATTTGTTTATAACATTCGAAATTGATTTTTATTCATAAAATATGGTGAATAAGCATTATGTTTAGGCATATCCCAACAAAACTGAAAAAAAAATATTCCCAGTTCTTTGGTACTTGTATTAGAACTACAACAAGAAACCATTTTTTTCAACTATTATTTTGATTTATTTTTTACCTTCTAGATATTATTAGAAATATGTGTCTTTACTGATGTGTGATGAAAAAATGTCTACTTTGTTCCAACATAAAGACAAAAATTTAAAAATCGGCGCGGACGAATATTTCATAAAAAAAGTCTTCCATTAGAGAAAAATATGCGTCTGATCAGCATCATAAGTCATTCTTATTCCGTTATTCAAACAAAAATTCTCAACCTGGTGGAAAAGTACTATAAGAATCATCTAAATCCGAATTCTAGAATCTAAGGTGATTTGAAGAAAAGATGAAAGTTGAAAAATGTCGGACATTTTTGAAAGCACGTGCCTATGTAAATCTGGTAGAAAGGACCAGTGTGCTTCTACTCAGGTACAAATCCATCAATGCAACGGAAGACTAG
>CAKNWT010253847.1:0-15424 GCA_932066315.1 Andricus coriarius | reverse complement strand
GCCAAGCAAAGTAATTTTGCTGCCCTGGAAGAAAGTTAACCTAGTCAATGAAAAAACATTTAAAAGTAACAATTAAAAATCAAGTTGAAAATAACTTCACGACTACAGAAAATAAAGCTGACAGGTCATTAAGAAGTAATAACGCTAAGTTCAACATTGAACAGTAAATAACATATACATTTATTGAGATATATGTGAGAAAAAACCTCGCCAAAACAATGGTAGAATAAAATCAGGCAAAAGTTTGTAAAATAAAAACTCACATTCTCATGACTCAAGTCGGTGAGAGAGTAAGGTCCAATAATTTACAAACAAAAATAAATACATAGCGAAAGAAATTCGGCCACGTATGGCTGACACTTTTAAATAAATTTTATAAAAGATTTTATGGCTAGACACCGAGCAGAGCAACAAAACTTAGAGTGACACTTCCGCCCTGAAGCATCGAGCGAACAAATTTCTCTCCGCGTCTGCTGAAGCCATTGAGGGAACAAATATCAATTCAAACACTAACAAAAAATAATAACTTAGATAATGCCACCCACATTTAACAGACAATCCTGAGAAGCTTCAATCAGTACTTCTCAACAGATTTCAAATTAAATACAAAGGTATAAAACCACTCGGTGGCGACAACTGTCAGATAGCAAACGTGCGGAGCATGTTACTCGCACGGCATGCGCAGCACGCGGTGCATGCAGGGTGCGAGTCATATGCGTCGCATTTTGTGAGGGGCGCGTACGTGCGCGCGATGAGTCTCACGTCCTGCGTGCACAAATGCTGCTTTCTCGGCACACTGTGTGGAATTTTTTATAAGTAAATTAACAGTATAAATAAAAAAATTAAAAATATTATCATGTAAAATTGTTAATATTAATAATGGATAGAGCAGAACTTTATTTTTTCGTATCTTCCTAAAAAATAAGTTTTCATTAACTTATATAGCGTGAAAAACTATTTTGGAAATTAGTGTTTATTTTTTAATACCCATTTAATAAAATATTAAAGTCAATATGAAAAAAATTATGGATTATATTATTTTATTAAATAGTTTTTTTCTAATGTTCCCTGCAGTCACCTACCCTATGTTCATTCAAACTCAGTGCGAGCAGGCAGCCAACGGACCAAACCCTTCCACACCTCACCAACCTGGCACTTTACAGATGGCAGGAAACGTCGCGGTTTCTTGGTTTTAATTGTGCTGTACTTATACTTTATAAGTTTTTTTAGTACGCGATACCAAAGGATATTTCTGGAGAATTTCTCAAATTTAATTGATAGAAGAAATTCCAGTTATATTATTCCACTCCCTGTTCGTTTTATTTCTGTGGTAAGTAAATAAGCAAATTATAATATGACCTCAATTATATTGTTCACACTAGGAACTGAGAATGAAAACTATGTAAAGACCATTTGAATTTGGCTCGAAAAATCATATTATTGCTATTATTTATGATTCAGTACCATGCTCAAATGGTATTTATCGAGTTATCATTTTCATTTCTGCAGAGTAACGTAAAACTCATTTTACTGGATTCATTCGTTCGGTAGAGTGACGGATACCACCAAATCTGGTTAATTTAGTCATAATTTTATTGATGAGTTCCGTCCCCTTATCAGTGTGAAACACCTCGGGCCTATCCCATCTCGAAATAACTAGGTTCCCATATAACACGCAATGTTGCACAAATATTGCTGGAATATTTAATTGAAACATTGGCAACATTCCAAATGAATATTGCAGCAGCGTTCGAGAAACATGTGAATGCCCGACCCGGGTAATATTTCTCTGAAATATTTCAGCAATATTGGAAAAGAATATTTAATTGCGATTGGCGTATGTGTCTGGATAGTTGCTGCGAAATATTGCCAAAATATTGTCTCGAAATTTTTAGTAATATTTCTGTGCAACGTTGTCGAAATATTGCCCGGGTCGGACATTCACATGTTTCTCGAACGCTGCTGCAATATTCATTTGGAATGTTGCCAATGTTTCAATTAAATATTCCAGCAATATTTCTGCAACATTGCGTGTTATGTGGGTTAACTCTTTTCCCCATTAACCCAGGGCGCGCTTGTGGTGAAACTTTTGTGCGCTGACAAATATCACGAGCTTTTACATAATTGGCTACGTCCCTGAAAATTCCCGGCCAATAATAAGAGACCACCGCCCTAGCATATGTCTTTTCTACCCCTAAAGGCCCTGCCTAAGGTACATCGTGTACTTCGGTCAACACTTGTTGTCGCTTATCTACTGGAATTACTAATTTTCATGCTTCGGCAATACCATAGATCATCAATTACTTCCGCTCCACAGATTTCGGCAACCTCATCCGTGAGAGTGCGTCGCGTACATGGTGTAGAGCACCTTTACGATTTACTATTTTACCGGTATTCTAACAGTTCTAATAAACAATGCGCCAAACGACCGGTCCAGTTGTACAAATTATGCAGCCATCGTAAACTGATGTGATCCGTGATAACCGTGAATTTAAAACCTTCCAAGAAATGACGATATTTACGGATAGTGCAAATTACCGCCAGACATTCCTGCTTGCGAAGGCAATCACTTGTTCCTCCCGCTCAACTACTTGTGCCAGAATCGCGCCTAAGCCAAAACTACTTGTCTCAGTTTTTAACACAAAGGGCAGTTCAAAATTCGGCCACGATAAAATTAGGGCCGACGAGAGTGCCTTTTTAGTCGCCTCAAACGCAGTTTCTTGATCCTGCGCCCAATTCCAACGGTTATTTTTCCGCAATAGGCAGGCAAGTGGTACCGAAAGTGAAGCAAAACCTTGTAGAAAGCGCCTATACCAGCTAGCTATACCTAAACATTCTCCAAACTGCCGTACATTGCGCGGTGCTGGGTAATTTAAGACGAGTGACACACGTTCCGCATCCAGTTGGAAACCTTGTTCATTAACCCGATAGCCTAGATACCATACCTCTGAGCGGCAAAACACGCTCTTCTCGGGGATAATGGTTAGCCTGACACCATAGATGTTATTCAACACCTTCTTCAGCCATTCTAAATGTTCCCCAAAGGCCTCTGACACGATGATAATGTCATCGAGATGTGCGAAACAGCGAGGATGCATTTCTGGGTCGATTAATTTCTCAATTAATCTCTGGAAGGTGGCAGGTGCCCCGCTCAATCAAAAAGACATATATTTTTATTGAAACAAGCCGCGCCCCGGTACCGAGAATGCCGTTAACGCTCGACTACTTTCATTTAAAGGAACCTGGTGATAAGCTAAGCTCAAGTCGATAGACGAAATATAATGGGCCGACCGTAACTTATCCAAGATATCTTCTAAAAAGGGTAGTGGATGCGCATCGCCCTTGGAGACCTCATTGACTTTTCAGTAGTCAATACACATACTATATGCGGCGTTAGGTTTCTTCAAAATCACTACTGGACTAGACTACTCTGAGTTGGATGGTTCGAAGAAATCTTCCGTTAATAGTTTACCCACCTCGTCATATATTGCTCCCAATACAACCGGAGAAACCCTATAGTGTCTTTGCTTGATTGTAGTATGTCGTTCAACATCAATTTTATATTCAAAGAGGTGGTTTTCGACCATATTTCAGAGAGCCGGACGGAATAACCTCTGCAAGGAACTTCTGAAGTCGATCACTTTCGACCATATAATTTTACCGGCAAGAATACCGTCCCTAGAATCTGAGAATAGCCCCATTAGCTACTCTCCGCCTATATATGCACCACATTTTACGCTTGTTTTCTGATATAGATTGCCTCGCGAGGGAATCAGTCAGAAGTGAACGCAAAGTCCCACTATCGATAATAGCGTCAATCATTTGCGTTCCAACACTGATTTTTGCGAATAGCCTGATGGCCTTATCTTCGGTCTCGATCTCCCACAAGACGGTATTTTTCCTGCAACTTCCGTTAATTATTCAGTTGCCCTGTTGCCCGTCTAGATCGCCCTTTGTCCGTCCTGAACTACCCTAGAGTCTCCTGAACTCATGCTACGATTCTCCTGTAGTATTTCCTCGCACAATGCTATGTCTTCTAATCCGAGAGGATCAGCCGTGCTAGTACTAGCCACGGCACCCCTCCCCGCCCCTTAAATAGAACTATCTTTACTGATTCTTTATCTTTAGAACTGCTGACCTATATTCTATCTAAATGGGAGGTGTCCGTTCTTTAGATATATTGCCCCTACCGGACAATCACATCATTAGCTGTTTTTGAAATTGACGGAGACAAAATAGTAATGGTCGACTGCTTAAAGCAACCAGATTTATTCTCTGATAATTGGGCTCCGGTATTTGTTGCGGGAGGTATAAGGAGCCCTGGTTTTTCCACCCCTCTTCGTTTCGCTTTGCTTGGCATTTAGGGGAATCACTTTGAAATATCCCTTCTGCCATGCACCCATAACAATACTTTCGCTTTTCCTCAGAAGATTCAAAGTAGGGATGGCCTAACTTTTTGCAAATCCTACATTTATATTTTATATACCTATCTTCCTGCGTGATGCTGCTCGAGTTATTCCCAGTAGATTGTTTACCTGTGGAGTCCAAAATCTCCTTCTTATAATTCAAATTTTATTCCCTTGACTTGATACTTTTATATATTTAAGTGGCTGCCGGCAACTCCCCTTTCTTTTGGGCGTTGGCTTATTTGGCATATTGCTATAGGTCCTATCTGGTTGTTCTTATAGTGGATTTGGACGTGGGTACAATCTGTACAAACCCAGCCTATATGTCAAATAATCCACACTAGATTCTTCCGATCCCTGCCTACGAGCAATTATTTGCTCATCTAGTCGCTTTTGATAGTTAATATCCCCAAACGTATTACAAAAATCATATTTGAACTCTTGTCAAGTCTTCCATAAGCACCGATTATGTCACCTCGCTCTGTGCACTTGAAATTCCACTGCTTTGCGATTTGTGATAGACTTTTATTACCTCTTCTATAGGGAGTACTGGCTAGTCGGAAAGCAGTAAGCTATTCGGTGTATGGGACACTCATTGGGCCTAGATAAGAGGGATGGTAAGGAGTTTGACCGTAGGAACTAGATGGGGACCCTTATAGGAATGTCACCTCAATAGAAACCGTACCTGATGCGTTCATTTGGCTGAAAACCAAAATCTCTTCTGTTTCCCCGAAGTTCAGAATGGAGATTATTCAACTTCTCGCAGGTTTCATTCTGTCTACCGTAACCACTCCTGTGATCTGTTTGTTTCGGTGTTGAATTATTTGCGAAAAATTCATTCGTATGCATCATATAAAATCATATAAAAAATATGTTAGACAATAAATAATTAATTGTTCACAACATAACAAATATATTCATTGGAAAATTATTATTGTATTTGCTAGTATTTATTTATAGAATTTCACCGCAGACAAAAGCGGAACTAAGCCGAGTGAATGCTTGCTGCTCGCCTGTGCCCCCTTGGGTTAGGCACGAGCTTAACTTTGATGTCTCATAAATCGAAAAATATTTTACGCATTCACATGAAAATATAAAAAACAACGTTGAAGAGTGGAGATTATCGATCATATATATCCAATATATTTTTTTCGGTAATCTCGCAAAATACAAACGTTTTTCTGGCGTCCTGAAAAATTTTTAAAACCGGGGTTCAGGCCATTTTGTTCCCCAACCCTTCAATTGTCCTTATTATAGGTGGTCTCAAAGGTGCGAAACTATCACTGGTTCGTACCCTTAAAACCATACCCGCGTGCCAAAAATATGCCAGGCACTTTACGATATGGATGCAGAAGGCTGTCATCCTTGAGTCGCTTCGTGTGTGATTTACCGCGGTTTTACTGGGATTCGGTGCCATTTTTAGATGGCAGTTGCTCTCAGTGGGACCATGCGGAGGTTGTTTAACCTTGTTTTTTAATTATATATTATAACCAGGTTTTCCAAGTTCCTCGTGTACTCAACGGCTAACCACGTCCTGACCTGTGATGGCCCAGGATTGGAAAACCCAGCTATATGGAATGGCTGCCACTTAACTTTTAGCTCCGACACAAATCACTGGAGTAAACAGAGTTCGTGTGTCACACCCTTTCGACTCACGACCAATCCACGAAGCTCGTTAAATTTCTTTTCCTGGTGCAAGATAGATTACCCATACGAGCCCCGCTGGTTCCGCTCCTGTCGCAACTGCTGGGTTTACTAGCTCAATCGATGTGGCATGCCTAGAACCGAAAGACCACGTCCCATAGTCAACCTGTTACTTTTCGTCACGATCACCGCTACTCGCCGCCGGTCGTGGCGTTCAGATATAATGCCGACGGTCAAACATGGCTACAAGGTGTGACACCCCCCACTTGGTTGGTGAAGCATGGCCGACATTTAATGGTGCTGTGCAATGGTGCCGACGATGGAAAATCGCTGCTAGTTGTGACACCTCCCCACTTCGTCGGTGACGCCAGGCTGCCCGGAAATGGCACTGTACTATCGTGCCGACGATGGAAAATAGCTGCTGGTTGTGACAACTCCCCACTTCGTCGGTGAAGCATGGTCGCTGGATACCGTGGTGGCCGGACTGTGCTGCCCTCTTGGTACTTGTGCGGGACTGCTGCGCCGTGTTGGCTATGTTCCACACTCTCGTCCTGTTTCTCGGTGGCTACTAGATTTGCGGCTACTCACGTCGTCTGCTCTATACTTACTAACTGTCAGTTTGTCGTTCGATCTATGTACAAAGCGCGTATACTAAGCTACCAAATTGCAAGCCTATTTATTCAAGGATGCCCTAGGAGGTCTGGGGTTGCTTGATAACAATTGTAAGTATAAGGTTACTAATTTTTACTTAACTTAAACCTAACTCTTGGCTGGACGGTAAGCCTATTCTTTTATCGTTTAATTCAGCCGTCCTTTCTTTCCATTCGTAGGCTAGGTACGGCTTCGGCAAATCCCCGGAAAGTTATTTCACATCTTTCTAAATCCATTATACAAACTTTGTTACAACTACCCGGGCCTAGCCGAAGCTAACCGGCTTGGTTTACTCGCGTGGCGGCTATACTCTGCCTCTGTCAGTGCTCTCAGCCCTCACCTCAGTGTGACTCCTTCTATAAGGAAATCTTAGCAATTAGGTGACAGGACATAGAGAAAAGAAAAAAAAACTACTTTGTACTGGACCCCTGAGGATCCTTAATCAAGTCTCCTCAGGCTTGCTTGGCTCTCACTTATCGGGTCCAGGAACTTGCCCCACCCTCGGATCGTATGTTCCCACGAGGCTTCTGTCCAAGGGGAAAGCTATGTACAAATACCCCTTCTGGGCCTCCCAGATTCATGCTTGCGAAGCTGGCGTAATTCTTCAGTACCCTGGGCATGCAAGGACTTAGGGTGGCTATTTAGGAAGGAATTGACTACCTATTGTCCCACTACTTTCCCCTCTCTAGGCGGCCCTCATCGTGGTAGAGAACTAGCAGCTTCACTGGAAACTTTCCCACCAATTGTCCATCCTCCGTCCCTAACTCGTATACCGACGGTCCTAGAACGCGGTCATGTGGTGCAGAAGGAAACGCTTGCTTGTAGTCAATGTATGCCATGTGCACGTTTCTTTGATGTTTACGAGCTTGCGTCATGGCGATAGCGTCTATGGTGACTAGATCTTTACTGCCTCGTGAGTTTTTACAACATCCTTTTTGTTCTACTGTAAGGATGTCATTCTCGTCACAGTGAGAATATACCTTATCTGCTATGATAGCTGTAAGATATTTATATATTGTTGGAAGACAGACTATCGGTCAAAAATCAGATGGATTTTGAGCATCTGGGTTTTTTGGCAACATATACGTAGTACACTGGAGAATAAAGCCTGACATCAGATCTGGTTGTTCGATGATCTTCGGAAAACAACGTGCCAACGCAGGATGCACACCAGTCAGGTACTTGTACCAAAAGTTGTGCACCATGTCCGGACCTAGATGCTTTCCAGTTGCTTGTTCTTTTAAAAACCGTTAAAACATCAAAGGTGTGACGTTAGTCAGCTCCATTTCAGGGTTATTGCTAGCTCTTGACTTATCTAGTTGGAACCACGCAGAGTTTAAATTGCTTCTGTTCGTTTTCCCCCAAACACGCGACCAATAGTTAGTCATTTCTTACAATTGAGGCACGTTGGTGTCTTGCTGGTTGTTTTGTTTTACACTCAGCTCACGGTAGAACCTTCTTTCATCGGCCTGAAAGGTTCGATTTTCTTGCCTTCTTGCACTACTTTTTTTGTACCGAAGCAGCCTAGCAGTAGGATCATCAAGTCTCTGCCGTTGAGCGTCTATAATCTCATCCAATATTGCTGGTGTTAATGCCTCGATGTAACGAGGGTGGATGATTTTAGTAATATGGTGTATCAGCTTTCTAGTTCTATTTCCTTTTTTATATTCTGTAAGTCGACACAATTTGCACCTAAATTTTCTGACATCCATATCCAACCTGATCTTCCATGGTGGCTCTCGCTCCCTTCCAGGAGCAAAGACTGCACTTGTAGGCCTAGATCTGCGGCCCAACCTTCTAACGGTTGCCACAGCTGCACAGTATACAAGAGTTTGCACCTCTGACGCAGTTTGTGTTGCGTTCAAATGCATAGGTAACACCTTGCTGTTCAGGTGTTCTATTAGTACACGCAGATCATTTTGGATGTTCATCTTGG
The DNA here is from genome assembly GCA_932066315.1 of Andricus coriarius. Lineage (NCBI taxonomy): Eukaryota > Metazoa > Arthropoda > Insecta > Hymenoptera > Cynipidae > Andricus > Andricus coriarius. Next base: position 6,787 of record CAKNWT010253847.1, on the reverse strand, counting down.
GCAGATAATGCCTTTGTTTTGGTTCTACATGTCTGAACTCTAGTAAAGTATGACCAAAATTAATTTGAAGGTGCTGTAGATTTTCTGGGATTTCGCTGTTCAAATCATCGCTATTAATGTCCGTATGTAGTTCTCGTGGATCCGGTACTTGATGTTCATTATCCCTTATAGCACCTATGCCTTCAGCTTCAATCAGGTCTTTATTGTCCACATCTTCCAAATGAAGTTCATCAATAGGAAGCTATCTATTTACAGATATTGAGCGTTTTTGATCTGCTAGATTCTGCTCTTTTATTCTTGTGGTTAGTTCTAGGTACTTAAGTAAGAAGTGTCGATGATGTTCTCTTTTTACACTTTGCCCGCTTTTCTTTGCAAAAAAATAAGAGCGCATTACATCTCTGTTCATATAGTAGGTCCACTTCAACCGCCTTCTTAGTTGTTGAACCTCTGCTGCTGGCTCTGGTTGTATTGGGCCATCTACCTCTGGAAGATGTGGTAGCGCTGGATCATCACCAGGTTGAAGAAGAACATCAATTGCCGCTGCATGTTCATGTTGCGCGGCTTCCTCTAACTGATTTTCATCGCTCGATCTTCTAAGATATGTAGATTAGTCCTGATGTCCTGCACCTTAGCGATAAGATCTCTTAGAGCGACTTTTTCTACTTGAGGATACTTTGCAGTGAATTTCGTTCTAAAATTGTATCCTTTTTCGCGTGGTGTTTCAAACTTCGCACTTTCATAATACAGACGCACCAATTCTTGTTCATTGTGGTATCCCACTTGATGCTCTCGCCACGGTATTTCTGTTGAAGTGGTTAGCTGCAAATAGCTAACGCTGGCCAAAGCATCCTCACCAGGCACAGTTGATGTTCCACTGCTTACCGTTTGTCGCAGTTGTTCTTGCTGGCCAGCTGTTTGATTGGTGAGATCTGCCTGACCATCTCGTAGCTCACCATCACCACCGTCCCGCAGGCTGTGGCCCCCAGCGTTGGCTCCAGGGGCGCCCCGACGATATTCGGGAAGCGACAAGCGTTTCAATATCTTCAGTATACTCTCCATGATACTTATGGGTTTTGGTGCGTCAAATTCATGAGAGGAAAGATCAAGCCCTACCGCGACGACAACGCGACGACAACAATTATTATTAGTATTATTATTATAACAATAAACTATTATATGATGATTGTTACACGATATGGTAGCTATTATCATTTAAAACTATAAGATAGTCCTATAATTGGTCCAAGTGCATATATTGCTAAATATATATTTTCTTTAAACATATAAAACTATGTAGCTATTGACTGTTGAGTCTATGATTTCTAAAACGCAAATCAAAATAAAAACAGACGAATTTCAGTCCCAACTTTTGAGAATATAGTCAAGATTTGGTGTACACTTGAACTTTGAATAGTAAAATCAATTTTGATTAGTCGGTATAATGTTTATATCTTATGAACGAATAATATTTTATAATTGACTTTCAAAAATATTGCGAATTGATGTTTTATCTCAAACGTAGAAGCTCATTGGGTAGAATTATTTAAAAATGAAATTTTTGACATTTTCAATAGCTCTACGTGTTTTAAATGTTAACATAAATACATTATTAAATCATTTTTTCAGACAAAAATGTTATTTTTCTCGTCAATATATACAATAGTATTTTCACCTTAATTTCTCTCCGGAACAAAGAAGGAATTTTTACGATATTTTAACATATGAGCCCTCATGCTCGGTTTTCTCGACTTGGCCTTCTATGAATCAATTAATTTTCTACAAAATTTCTCAATATAATGAGTAAGGTCTGATGATGAAACCAGACTACACTCGAAACATAATCCTAATTTTTATCCAGAATTTCATTCAATAAAACTTTTCAGTGGTCTAAAAGTCGTTGGAGTATATGTTTTGGTTTTCCGCATTCATTGGTTTCTTTTAGAAGTAAAAACAAAAAGACCCTACCATCTTACATAGTCTTTTCGAAATTATAGGTAAGAATTTCATCTGTTATTCAGTTGAAAGTATATTATATTGTTTTTCCAATTATTGATATCACTAGAACTAAAGAATATTTTTATATACCTCAGTTTAAATTAAATTCGAAATTGTATACTTTTCTTCAAAAACTTTCCAGAATCCGAATGTCGAAAGATAGTTCGAGTAACCAGAGCTAGACGTAAATACAAATACAAAATCTTCAGAACACATCGTAACAGTTTTAAATTGTTTCAGATGTATTTAGGAAACTTTTGCTTTGCTTAGTTTAATTTGATATTAAAGAAAAATAGATTTTCATATTTTAGCTTCGTTATTGAAACAAATATATTATTAATAAAGCCAAAGTCTCTAAATTTTTTCACCATCAAGAACAAAGTTATTGAAAGGGAAGGACAATGAAAACTTGTGGCAATACGTTTCGTTTTCGTAAATAAAATGATAATATTTTCTGGTTGAAGAGAAGGAATTAAAAATTTTCAATTGTCGTTCCCTTATACGATTCAACGAAAATATATCGTATAATAAAAAATATATGAAATTTTATATAATACAAAATATGAGTAATATGAAATTTTGGTATGCAAAACAAAACAGAAAAAAGCCACTTTTAAAGGCACAATAATGAAAGAGCGTGGCTACGTGTATCAAAATTATAGTACAAATAGCTTCGAACAGTTTCTCAGACGTCGCATTCTGATTCAAAAATGTGACATGGCATATGGAGAAATGAAGAATATCTTTGTCAATAATTTAAAGTAATGAAATGCTCACAAGTAATTGTTTGAATTGAATTGCACTGAGCCTATAATATTGTTGTATCTAGATGTTTGGAATGTGTGAAAATATGAAATTGTAAGAACGCTTGAATGTATTTATATATTTATTCGCAATCATTTACGTAGGTGAGTGTGTGTGTACTTGTCCGACCATCTTCGTTGACAAGTCAGTGTGCAAATTACCGAGCACCACGCAGGTCATGATAGGCTCATGAACCTTATTACAAGGACTTTATCAATTAAAATCTCAAATGTGTGAAAGTTTTGTGAACTGAAGTGCAATTTGTTAAAAGGATGCCAATAAATTGATCGTTCATAGTTCTTACTGCGAAATTCTAACTATTTTTCTTTGCAGTTTTTTCCCTCTCGAACCCGCATGCATAGTTATTAAATTAGACGATTGTTATGTACATTCGATGATTAATAACGCTAACATTTTTTGGTCACGAGGACAAACTGTCGAGAAAACCACTATGGCGTCGACAGTCGTTACATTTGAATTTCAAGCGCGGTGTTCACTCAATTGATTTGGACCTGGAATATTGGTGTAGAAAATTGTTTTCCCAATTTTGTGCTCTTCTTTTTTGGATATAGTGGCATACACTTTCTAAGAGAATTTCGAACAGTTTAGTGATCGAAAGATTAAGTCACACGCACGTGAGGAAAACCACGACCATGTTTGTTGTGAACCATGATTGCATCTCTCTTCACAGCTTGCTGTTTATCATCCATCTCATTGCTACTTAAGGGAACTTTATCTTCAGATGCTCCTATCATTTCTGCCTTCATCGATTTTCTACTGCTGCTGGTTTCCAGTCCAATCAGCTGTTGATAGCTGTCTTTCTGCTTCTTCGTATTCATATGGAAAATTAAAGCCTTGCTTTCCAACGAAGAGTGTCTACAGGGCAAGTATTGCGGTGTTAAACTTCACACTCTACGAAGTTTTCAGCTGTCACCTTCGCATTACGCTGGGACAGTCTTATTATGATTGTATAAACACGTAAGGTTGCTTTACTTATCCTCTTATGTTATGTTTTGACAGGATTAGTATTATTATAATACAAAAGTCGCATACTATATCTTTTACCTTTACGGCTGCTTGTACGCCAAAGGATTATTGTTTGCTTGAATGTTTAGCAATACAGCTGAATATTTTCTCTTCAGCTAAACTCAAATTTTTATGCTCATTTCTAGCTTATCATTGCTAGTATCTCTGCGTAATTTTTGTTTGTTCAAATCATCATGTCTAAAATGGAAGCATTATGTGTCGAGCTTGTTTCATTGCACGAAGCTATTATGCGTACAGCAATTAATTTTAAGAAACTCGCACTCGATAAACGAAACGAAACAACTGTTAGAGGTCGTTTGGACTTGCTAAATGAAAAATGGCATCGATGCTTAGAACTAGACTTACAGGCTAGAGCGCTCTACACGTCAGATGAGAAAAGACGATAGAATATTTTACTCAAAACCAATTTTTACAAATTGAACAATCTTATCTCGCAGCTCTCGACTACTTTAATTCAAAATTTCATACTTTTGTGTCAAATGTTGCGGCAATAGCAAATCAATCAAGGCGAGAAAACATTACTCAACAAAATTCTAGTATTCCTAGGTTACCTAAAATTACATTGCCTGAATTCTCAGGCAATTATGTTGACTGGGAACATTTTCGTGATTTGTTCGAGGCGTTGATTGTCAATAACGATTCTTTATCTAATGTGTCTCGTTTACATTATCTGAAAACTTCTTTGATAGGTGACGCTAGCCGTGTGATTAAACATGTAACAGTGACAGATGCGAATTTCACTACTGCTTGGAATACAATTAAACTCCGCTACGACAATAAACGCGCTCTGATTAATGCTCAGTTGCAATTAATCGCGTCTATTCCAAATGTCTCAAATAACGCTGTAGTGGAATTGAGGGTGTTACGCGATACTACAAATGAAGCTTTAACATGTTTAAAGGATTTAAATCGATCAACTTAGCATTAGGATGATGTTATAGTTTTTTGGACAGTGCGTAAATTGGATATGTCATCACTGAAAGAATGGGAGACGCATTTGGGAGCTGATACTGACTATCCTACTTTCAAAAAATTAGATGATTTTTTAGCAACACGCATTCGCACTTCAGAAGGGATTCAACTATCAAAATCTAATCTCTCGGAAAAGGGTAAGAATAATAAGGTGCAGTCAGTTAAAGGTCACAATGCCTCTACCAACTCTAAATATTTAATGTGCAAAGAGAGCCATCATTCATTTAAATGTAAACAATTTAGAGAATTAGCGATTGACCAACGCAAGGAACCTGCTTTGCGACACCATTGTTGTTTAAATTGCCTAACGCCGGGCCATAAACCATTTAATTGTTCCAGCAAGTATACATGTGGTAAGTGCCATCTTAAACATAACACGTTGCTACATTTTAAATTTAAATCCAATCCAAACTTTACTTCCACAACGCCGGCGTTGACTGCATCTAACACGCTCGCGATCAGTTCTCAAGTGGCCGGAACTAGCAATTCGGGAGTAATAATAAAGGAGGTTACGGATAACCCTCCCTCCCTATCAATAAAGGGAGTCCATCATTCGAATGCAATAGGCTCTATTAACAATGACACCAGCGTTTATTTTTTAAATAGTAAACTCGATCTTTCACGCTCTACTTTATTAGCAACCGCCGTAATTAATGTGCGAGCTGATAATGGCCGGACTCATGAATTTAGAGTTCTCCTAGATCAAGGTTCGGAATGTTCTTTTGTATCTGAAAGATTAATAAAAATTTTGAATCCAAAGTATCAAAAGGTTAAGGCACTAGTTTACGGTGTATGAGGTGAGGTGATAGGTACTGCGAAAAAGTTGGCTCAAATATTACTTCTGCCGGAAATAGGTATGCTCGAACCGGTATTTATGCAGGCGTTAGTATTACTACATTTAACGTCTTACACTCCACCTGTAAGACCGGGTGGAGGAGTTGAGGAAGAATTAAGGGAGCTTTCGTTAGCAGATCCTGATCCATTTAGCTCAGAAAGTATAGATATTATTTTAGGAGCAGATATCTTTGGAGCCTGCCTCTTACCAGGACTAAGACAAGGTGCGTTAGGTTCTCTGACAGCTCAAGATACTGTTTTCGGATGGATCCTCTCTGGGCCAGTCCATAAACCAACTACCGACTGGACTGTACCTATCACAGCTCATCAGAGTATAACCGAGGAAGTCCTTCATGACGACTTGCTTAGATTCTGGGAGATGGAGGAACCTACAACCAGGTCACTTTTGACCTCCGATGAGATGAATTGTGAGAAGCATTTCTTATTGACTCATCAACGTTTACCATCAGGAAGGTACATGGTACGTTTGCCTTTTAGGAACGGCCCTCCAATAGATATTGGAAATTCATTAAATAGAGGCAAATTAATCTTAAAAAAGGTACATGCTCGTTTGCTTAAGGATTCCTCTTTGTACTCTGAATACGATGAATTTCTAACTGATTATCAACAGTTAGGACACATGGAACGCGTTCAGCACTTTTTTGATATTGATACTTCTCAAACAATTTATTTACCTCATCATCCTATTGTTAAGGACAGTAGTTCTACTACTCGTCTAAGAGTAGTATTTAATGCCTCGAGTTTAACATCCAATAATACGTCTTTAAATTCGCATCTTCATGTAGGGCCTAAAATTCTTACGGATCTAGTCTCCATTATATTACGCTGGCGTTATCATCGTTTTCTCTTCATAGGAGATGTAGAAAAAATGTTCAGACAGATTTTGATCGACCCTCATGATAGGAAATATCAACGTATAGTTTGGTATTCTGTTAACCAAAAGGTTCAAGCTTGGGATTTAAACACGGTCACATACGGCACAGCTTGTGCTCCTTACATCGCTAATCGAGTCATCAAACAGTTAGCAACTGATAAGGGTTCTAATTTTCCTGCAGCCAAAACAGTTCTTGAAAATAATGTTTATGTAGATGACGTACTATTTGGCGCTGATGAA
>CAKNWT010253846.1:0-10611 GCA_932066315.1 Andricus coriarius | reverse complement strand
TTACATGTGAAAGATGCGCCAGAAGAACGTAAATGTGAACGTGTACTTGTTGTCACCTCTGAATTAGATTTCTCACTACTTAAACGTTACTCGTCATTAAGGGCATGTGATACATAAACAATTATCGATTTTAGCAGTGTTAGGTTCCTCCGGCTTTTTTCCCGCAGCTTTACTTCTAAACTACACAATATTTTTGGTCGAAAACTTAGGACAAGTAATAAAACATAGTAACTAATGTCCCGCAACTAAGCTTTTTGTAGGCAATCCAAAAAATATATTTCATAAATAATTTAATTCATGCTCGTTAGGACGCCCTCTATGCCACTCGGTACAACAGATACCAACATTATCGGAATGACAGAGACTCGACAACTGATCCTAACCTCCAAATAGTGCATATACAGAAAAATTTTGTTTATCAGAATATATTTTTTTGCTATTATCCCTTAAAAAAAGAGTTCGGGGACGTCCGTTATTCTATTTTGTAGCATCTCCGAATTCAGTTTTTACAAATTTTAAGTTTTGTGGACAAAAACCTGGGGGAACTGAACCCGATTGAAGTATCACATGCCCTTAACTCGTGCGATTAGAGCGACAGCGTATTGTCTTCGTTTTTCTAGAAATCTTGCAGCAGCAAGGGCCAACACAAAGTTTGGAAATATCGAACCCGAAGAATTGACTCATGCGCGTACCTGCCGTTTAAAGCTCGTTCAGGCCCAAGATTTCGTACCAGATATAAGAGAAATTAGGGAAATTAGACAAATTTCCAAAAAATCTAATTTGTTGTCGTTGTCACCATTCATCGATACGGAAGGCACCAGTACCGTACGATCAGAAGCATCCGATTATTTTATCATCAAACAATGCGCTGACTTTATTAATAATCTCACATGAACATGTGCGTTTAATGCATGCAGGATGCCAAACTGTTATAGCATCTTTGAGGACTCAATATTGGCCAATATGGACGGAGTAGATTATGGCAAATTTACCATCTTCTAGAGTCACTTCAGAGCGACCATTTTACACATCAGGAGTCGAGTATGCCGGGCCTTATTACCTCATAGGCAGACCGCGTATTCGCCTTAAAATGAAGGCATATATCTGCATTTTCGTGTATTTTACAACTAAAGCGGTACATATAGAACTAGCACGCGATTTGTCAACTGATGCGTTTTTAAATTGTATGCGACTTTTTATCTCTCGACGAGGTCTATGTAAACATATTAGTGCAGATAACGGCACAAATTTTGTCCGACAGAATGTCCGAGAATCGCTCACCGCAATCCCAGAGCCAGATCTACGTGATCTTTCACAAAATCGGCTCAATCGATACCAGCATGTGCAGCAAATTACCCAGCATTTTTGGCAGCGCTGGCAAAGGGAATATTTGAATCAGCTGCAACAACGTCACAAATGGGCCTAGCCGATAGAGAACCCTAGTATCAGGAACAATGGTTGTTGTTCGGGACAATGATCTGTCGCCATTGAACTGGTCTCTTGGAAGAATGACAGAGGTTAATCCAGGCAAAGACAATCTAATTAGAACTGTCTCAGTTCGTCTGGCCAAATCTGTCGTCAAACGGCTAGTCGCTAAGATTTGTATTTTACCTTTTGAATAATCTTTTCTTCATTCTTTCTTCCATATGTACAATTGATTATAAATAATATACTTCTACTTATTGGTTGATTATAAACATGAATTTAGATACCTCGTATGTACAAATGTGAACTAAAGACACAGTAACTATATAAATGAGTTGATAATTCGCAGTGAATTTACAAATTTTCTCATCATAATATTAATTATTTAGACTTACTTCAGGCATATGGATTAATATTCACTTCTTTATTCTTTGTTTATCTAATCTTAAACATGTATACTACATCCAATCTGTGTGTGTAACTAAAAACCCCGTAATCCAGGAATTGCTTATTGTACATGTATGTATGTGTCAATTGTATTAGAATTGCGTTGTTTAAAGAAATATTATTATTCTAGTTGAAAGTGTTCTTTCAACGGCGGGCGGGATGTTTAGACTATGCTAAAGAATATTTTGATTTGAATGACTGAAAGTATATTATTTAGCCTTTAGGCTCTTTCCGCGATTTTGCCAACTTTCTCACCTCTAGAATGTCAGTAAGGTTTTCCTTGGGTAAGGGAAATCGACAGAAAGCACGTTTCTGTCCTAAACTTAAATTACCGGGTCAGTCTCATTGTCTCGCCGATGTAGTTACCCGACTGAAGATGTGATCCTTGCTCAAGGATCACTTTTCTGAGAAGTACAACGTTGCCACTTATTTCCAAAATTTTCATGAATTCGAAACATGAAGTGGTAACAGGGTAACCCGGGACTGATCCTGGAAAGGGCCTGGGATAGAAGGGGCTGGAGGACCAGTACTCTGAGAGACGCGCTCGGTACAAGACTGATTGATTATTATTGTCACCGTGATTTATACAGTTTTCCTCCTTCTTTTGCAGACCGTTTCAAATGTCTAGATACATGTTTATTTCTCTCTATTTATATAGTGTGCGAAACAAATGCAATTTAACCATCACAGGACTTATTTAATTTGCATGCATTTAATTTAGTCCGCATGTACAAGATTTAATTGGCCAAATATTGAACAGAACTTAATACAGTTTGGTAAATGTAATTGTTAATAACTTTTAATAAACAAAACAAATAGAATTCAGAGAATTCAACAGATTTCCGCGAATTCAAAAGAGTTCAGAAAATGTAAAAGAATTCAGACAATTCAAGAGAATTCAGAGCATTTGAAATTACACGGCCTCAGCTTTTTTGCGCATACACTCTTGTCAATGACACATGCACTCTCGTCCATCTAACGCGTGCTTCTGATTGGTTCATCTTTAATTGTTAATTACACGATAATTATAAATTTTATAACAAATAGTTATTATTATTTTTGACTTTATTTTTTACGTGGAATTCAAAAATATACAAATGTACCTTGAGTACTGGGACACCCTGTATATATGTGTGTGTGACACCGCACGAGAAAAGGGACCTTAAAAAGGAAAATAATTTTTTTGAGTTTTTCAGTGTTTTTTTATAGTTTTTGACCTGCTCTTTGTCGTGGAAAAGTCAGAATTGATCTATCTCCAAAACCTGAGTCACTATGAGCAGTGAAAGAGAGCATCTTTTGCTTGCAGACTGAACTTTAAATGCTTGTACTGTAAAATTTAGCTAGCCTACTCAAGGTCCATTTTCTCCTGCGGCATCACACACACATACATGTTCCGACGTAAAGGTTTATATACATGTATATAAACCTTTACCTCGGAACAAACTACTTTCAAATCTCGCGCCATATGAAATTACCAATCACAACCCGAACAGATGACTCCCGCATCAATCGTATGTTTTCATTTACAACAATAGAATCCGTGAAACCTTCAATTATCTGCTATTATGTCGGAAAGTGTTAAAATTGTAAATCTTCGTACACTCGAAATCATGGTAAAAATACCAAAATGCCACCCCTCAACATAAATGAAGATGTGAAAGAAGCAAAACAATATTTACTACCTGAAAAATCTAAGGATAAATATGAGCTGCCCTTCCTGAAATTTGACATATGGAAAAAACAAAACAGCAGAATGTTCGGACAGTGGTCATCATCATTATCAAAAAACATCCACTTCATAGGACGTTCTCGCAACATTTCAGTAAAGGGCTATCTAAAACTCACTTTTCTGGGCGCTCTATAGTTTCATAACATGGTGGTTTCGAATAAAATATCATACGTCACTCGTGGGGTTACACACCTCTTCACGTGGAATTCAATGTTCGCAAGGACGACTAGAAAAACCATGGCCTAACCCTACTTGTGATTTAATATACTATTATTAGATACAAATTGTCTTATTTCATTTAAAAAAATTTAATTGTTTATATTCAGGAATACAAAACTAGTATATTATGTGACAACTCCGCGCATGCATTCCACATGCAAAGAAATTTTGTACGGCTGCGGTATTACACATATTACGCAGCGCGCCCTCCACTTGAGACGTCTGCTCTCTATTTTAGGAGCGTTGCTGGCTCACTGCGGGGCGAACGAAGCGCTAAAATTTTCTGCAGGAACACTTGGTGTTTCGTGCGCCCCCCCCCCCCGCCTCGCTCACCAATGGAGAACGGTCGTCTTAAAGAGAAGGTTATCTGCTACTCTCCGTTTAACGCACCAGTGGCACATGTAAGTACCGCAGCTAACCATACTTTCATTGCAAACACGTACTATGTTTTGAAACAACTGATTTCAAAGTGTACGAAGAATTGTCGATGTGCGCGAATAAGTTTTGCCATAAGATGTGAGAATCGGGGAATCAGGTACTTTGCGTCAGCTAAGCATGCACGAGGAACTGAACTTAGCATGCAGTTGTTTGAAGCGTTAACTTCTTTTAACCACTGCGCTAACTACATTCAGGTATCCACAAATGTTCGCAGCAGCGATCATTGACCTATAAAGCGTTCCTGCATAGTTTTGAGAAAAGGCGATGTGATTCATTTAATTACTGTCATAAACGACACCAAGGAAGGCAGGGGACTAATCCGCTGTCTAGCCAATAGAGCATCGGCGAAAGTTGAAAGTATTAGGCCTACTATCCAGGCAGTGAAACAAGGTAAGGCTGAAAGTAGTGCGAGTTCATCTGCACGCCCATGTACAAAATTCTATCCATGTAGGTCGGCAGTTCCCTTATAAGGGTGTAAAAAGCCCACGAGTGCCCACATTGTATTATCATCACCACCCACACGGGTACATATGTGAAGATCAAACCCCAAGGAACTCCAGGATCTCCTTCGTCTTTGGGTTCAATACAAGCTTTGATGTATGCCTTTTCTTTCGATAGATTCTTGGGTCAACAGCCGGAGTATCGTATATGAATAGAAAACAGAAAGAATACCAAATAATTTCAAGACTTTCAAATATATAAAATACCAAGAGCCGGTAACCCTAAAGTTGCAGAGATCATAAATATCGACTCACTGGTAAGGAAACTACAGTTCCGACATTCGATCATGCATAGACTAGCGCTGAGAATTTACTTCTTTCCAGTGGTGGTACCCAGTGGGCTAATATGTTATGCATGGTAAGATATATGAGGTTCTGTAAAACCTTCAACAATGCGCACTGCAAAAAATGGAATAAGCAGCACGAGGGCTGACGACAGTCGGAATTGCAATTAAAAATACTCCCAGTTCATAAACTATTTTTCCATCTATTTTTAGAGCCAATCTTCCGCCGGGAATGTTTATAGTCACGTATTAGATGAAAAAAGTACATAATATGATGCCTTGCATTGTTTCCTCTCAATCGAATTGACCTGCACTGGGAGGTGGAATTATTGAAGCATTATGAACGTGGACAATGAGGCAAAAATCAGTAGGCCGAATTCATTTCCAATCGGACAGTCTGTACAAGCTCAAGTCACAGAATCCTTTCAATACGAAATATGTGGTTTTTCAAATGTGAATATATTTCTGTAGAGTTTATCTTGCGCCCGCGTCTTGAAGAGAATTTTTTTTCTGCAAAATGAAAATTCACGATGTTTGTAAAAAGAAGACGAGATATAAAAAAAGTTGAAGAATCAAAGTTATTCCTTGAAATTGTTCTACAAAAAAGTCTTCTAGCACTTTTTTCTGTCTTGCGTTATTATTGAACTCTTCGCTAAAATATGAATAATAACAATTTTCCGCTGTCATAAATAATCAAGTAGGGTGTAAATCAACAGGAAGAACAAATTTTTCTACACAATTATTTCCTAAAAGTCTAAATATTTGAAACGAATATTCAAAATTTTACATGCCTAAATTACCTGATTTGTTTTACAATTGTTATTTTGCATTATTCCATACGTGGAACTTTTGAATTCCCATAATAGCTGGTGCGCTCTTCCATTCCCGAGTTTTTTCTGCGAAATTTGTGTATATCTTCGGCAGAAATGGACAATAATTTAATTGCATTGGTGTACTTTTTAACTTCAGTAACGAAGGGTTTTGTTTCTTTAATGCTTTGTATATGTGACTTCCTTACATTGTTTTCAGTTTCGTAATGCTTAACGATTTCGCCGATGTCATCACAGACACCTTTTCCGTGACCTGTGGCTGGAAAAATCCATTTTCGGCTGTATGATGTGACGTTTCAAATTCAAAAAATTGGTAGCGATTCTTCAAATGAGCCGGAGCTCCGTCAGAAATAATAGAAACTTGATCGATAAGATCAAAATCAGGAAGTTCTGCTTTCAAATACTCAATAACTGCATTTGTTTCTAGCAAAGCTTACGCAGAGTCGTGTTACGTGTCGTCGCATATAACTGAGAAACTAATGACTTCTTGACCACGATAACACACGACTGTAAAAATAGAAACTTGATTTGATTTCCAATAAGCACTTTGAATTTCTTGTTTGCTGATCTTTTTCCAGTTTTCCGCGAAATCAAAATGGAGGAGGATCTTTTTTAAATTGGTTTTTACTTCTTGCTTTTCCTTTTTGATCTCTGCTCGGGGATGTCTTTTGTACGTTTGTGAAGATTCACCTTCACCGTCCATGCACTCAATTCAGTCAAAAATCCAGAAACTGTGGTTGTTCTCTTTTCTAATTCTGCATTATTCCAAATGGCAAAAGTGATTTCTTCAGAAGCTATCGGATAGACTGAAGAGTTATAACATCAGCACCTAGACATTTACAGCAATCTTGAAAGATACAATCTTCAGTTGCTTGAGAACATAACACTAAATAGAGTACTTCCTCCTGTATTTATTCCTTGTCGTCATTAATACTTCCTGTTAAAAAGCGTTTAACTTTTTTGAACTTTTCACCGTTTTCGTGAACGTTTATAAAGTCACTTTTGTTTGGACTTTATCGTGAGCAATCTAAGTCATCATAGAGATAATACAATGCCATTGCTAATCAGATATCAGCCTCGCTGACAGGATGAACAGAATATAAGTCAGGAGAATGATAGATGCCTTTTTTCTGTTTGAACCTTCCTCGCCTCGTCAAACATGTACTTTTTTACTTCAGGAAAAGTAGATGAAATATCATTTTTTGAATATTTATCTGGAACTACTGTTAATAATCGAATTTTTCTGACTTGGATTTACAATTTGGAAGAGCCAATTTGAATTTTGCGTCCCACTGCTCACATTGCTCACTTTCAGTATTTGATGGCAATATTACATGAAATGATTTCGATAGTTTATTCGCTATTACCTAGGAAAATGATTGAACTATTTCTTTTCGTTTTATACTTGCATAATTTTTCGTCAAATTTTCTGTCGCGGCCAGTCGTTCACGTACGGGTGATACATTTAGTTTTAATCGCAAAATATTCTGATTTTTCTCGTTCAATTGAGATGTGAGATCTGAATCGACAAAATCATCATCAACTTGCATAGGAAAATCTGGTTCAGGAATGTGACTGTCAACCTTCATATGCCGATGTGGTTAAGGTATATTAACATCAGAAATATCTGGATAATATGTGCTGTTACTTGATATTGCTAGACTTGAAGAAACATAGAAAATATAAGCCAAGCGATAATAGCAACGTTTTCAAACATGATCTTCTGATTGAATGAACTTGCTGGGCAAAAGAGGTTTGCAGCAAGACACCTAATTCTTTTAACTGTACAAATCTATGATGATTTGTATAGTATATTACCTTTCTATGTACGTTTTTAAAATCAGGGCACTTCTTTCGTTCCAAAGAAAAAATCCTTTCTTCAATATTCATTTTCTCAACGACTATCTCAATTTCTTACGCAATGTTGTGATAAAACGAGCACAACACGAGAAATGCTGGATAGATTTCTAAAAGAATAGTCCAAAAATTAGTACTTTAAGGAATAAAACTTACATTGTTATAACTTTTATACCATACCTCTAAATATTGTTTGATACGTAAGAAGAAACACAAAAAATTAATAGAATGCCATGCAAACGTTAAAAGTGAACACTCTCGCTATTAATTTCAAATTGGTGAAATTGTTATAAGACTTTAACCACATTTAAAGTATAACACATGAAAAAAATTAGGGGGAAATAACCTATGGTGATTCTCAAAATATTGGCGACAGATTTATCTATATAGTTTATTTACCAGTTACCATGACACGGGTTTATTTTCTCTTGTTTAGAGCAATAGTTACATTTCATTCAACCAATAATTCATGACCTAGGTGCGTGTGATGACATTGATGAAATAATTAAAAAAATGAAATAGTAAAATATTGAATATTATTTTCGAATATTTCGACTTTTAGGAAAAAATTGTGTAGAAAAATGTGTTCTTCCTGATGATTAATACCGTACTTGATTATTTATGACAGTGGGAAATTGTTATTATTCATATTTTAGCGAATTGTTCAATAATAACGCAAGACAGAAAAAAGCGCCAGAGGACTTTCTTATAGGACTTTTTTTAAGGAATAACTTTGATTCTTTAACTTTTTTCATATCTCGTCTTCTTTTTAAAAAAATCGTGAATTATAGTTCTTCAGAAGAAAAATTCTTTCTCCTCTCGAAGACGCGAGCATAAGATAAACTCTTCTGAAATATGTTCACCATATTAGCACCAACTTAAAAAAGAAATCAAGAGAAAAAAACGCTAGGGTTTTTGAGAAAAGTAGGTTTGAAGTTTTTAAGAAGAACCACCGCCATTTTGTCAATTTTGAACATTTCCAAATTTTTCCAACGGATTTCAAAAGAGGAAGAAAAATCTTTTTAGACTCGAAAGGAAAAAAATTAATACCGATAATAGCTAAAAAAATATAACTCTTTTAACGAAAATGTTGACAATTTTGTTTTGTTACAAACAATATCGTTTGTAACAGGAGCGGAAAGTAATAAATGCAGGGATAGATAGATCTTATAAAAAGTAAACCTATTGTTACTTTTGTTAGATTTTTTAATTGGCTGTCATCCAACTATATTCACAACGGGAATTAGCACTGAGTAAACAAACTGCTCTGGTAGGGGGGATGAGGGTGGCTGGAGATCTTGTGTACACAGTCTTGACACGACCGTGGATGATTTATACATAACAAAAAAGGAGTTCTTACACTGCGTGGGAAAAGGTGTTCTGTTTGTCAAGAGTAATACGTTTGATTTTCAGTTCTAATGTTAAGAACAGTAATTGGTCAAAAGTTAATTTGAGAACTGACGTTAATTGAAATTATGTAAATTTAAGTTGCCACCCCTAAATCGACAGTTCTTAAAAGCTTCGATTTATTGAGAAATACAACAAATTGTTTAAGAAGGTTGCACATATCAATGTCAAATTACCTTCATTGTAATAAAACTTAAAAGGAGTTTTTTGGTTTGAAAAAATGGAATTATAATAATAAATTTATTAATTCTATTTTAATTTTCTAAATGGAAAGTGCTTAAAAGCTTCGATTTCTTGAGAAATAAGAAAATTTCTTTATGACTATTGCACACACCAATGTTAAATTGTAATCAAACTTAAAAAGAGTTTTTTGATCCAAAAAAGGGAGGGGAATTAAAAAAATTATTTTCACCTTAATAACAATAACTAGTTTAAAATAAACAAACAAAAAGAATGTTTGAATTACAAAAAGAAATGTAATAATTTTATTTCTTTCCCCTAAATCGAGAGTGCTTAAAAGCTTTGTTTTAGTAGAAATGAGAATAATTATTTAAACCTTACTCGCCTGATACAATTATAAAACAAGGAAAAATAAATCCCTTCAGGTAGAAGATTATTCAGTGCGAAATTGTAGAGTTTTACGGCTATGACCTCTCTTTAATATTCTAAGTTACATATTACAGAAACTGTGAAACTCAGAAAAACGTGTCAGCTTCGCCGCGATTCCAGACCAGAAGGTTTATTCTCGAGTGACAAAATAAAAAATTGTGTAATTCTGAAATTAAAAATCTGTTTTCCACGAAAGTTATTCAAATAAAAAAGTTTTTTGTCACATTGTATTAGTGTAGTCATATATATGTTATTACTGAGGGTTGTCCAAAATTAAGCCTCGATTCACGTGGTTTAATCAGAATAACATATTGGGATAGAAAAATGGAAGAGAACAAGATAGACGAAAGTTACTGCGGATAAGTTTGAAATTACTTCCTTTTTTTTTGTTCACTAATAATTTGATAAAAATTAAAATAATTCCTTATTAACTTAATAATTTTTTTATTTAAGTTTTGGCCCATTTCCGTCGTCGGAACATCATTAATTTTTGTAAATTGAAACAAAAAATTAAAAATGTCAATTATATTAAGTTTCAGCCTTTATCCGTGGTTGAAATGCATTATAATATTAACTGCAAAATTTACCAAATTTATAAACAAATGTTAACGTATTACTTTTTACGTAACTACGATGTGGACAGGGGCATTAACGGACTCACTGAACAGCAGTCTGTATGATTAATAAGTATTCAATCATTTATCCAGTACAAAATAAGTCATTCGTACACTTTAGATATCAAGACTGCAGCTAGCTGCCTCAGATGATTCAAACTCACTCGTACGCGCACTTCGAGGCCTGACTTGTACAACCATTCTACTCGTTGCTAATATCGGGACAGAAAGTCTTGACACTTGAGAAAAAGT
>CAKNWT010253844.1:0-14030 GCA_932066315.1 Andricus coriarius | reverse complement strand
CTTTGAATTTAAAATCAATCATTTATTTGTAAAGAGTACAATCAAATAATTATTTTACCTTGAACTCTAGAAGTCTAAACAAGAACTCTAATAGAAGGCCAACTGATTTAGTTATTCTTTATAGAACTTCTGGCCCACGCAGTTTCTTAGCGCACAAGCAGTGTCAACGCAATGCGTCGCCACCATGCAGCGTTCGTCCAACGACGAATTTAGTGCCACAGCCACTGCGAGGAAACCCTCGAAGTTGGCCTTGTATTGGAGTTCTCGTGTATTTTGTGATCTTAAAATAAATTGTTATTATTTCCACAATGATGATTTATTATAAAAAATATATTTACACATGTAATAGTATTAAAAAAGCGCGCCATTTACAGCCAATGAGACTGCTGATGCAACGCATACGCACTGCAGTTGGGGAGCCGAATTGGGAGCACTGTTCCCGAAATTATTTTGCAGTGATGCCAATGTGGGCGCCTTGAGCTACTGCGCCTGCGTGCTAGTTGGCCGCAGTTGGCGGGGAATTCAAAATGGGTATTAAAAATAATTCTTGCAATTGAAATAAATAATTATGATAAAATTCACAAGAATGTCTATAAATTGTATTTATTGAAATTTTGTCTGTGAAAGCTAAGTTAGTTTGTGGAATTTAATGAAAATAAACCATTACTTAGAAAATATATGTTTTGTAAATCTGTTTCTCAACTTGAATAAAAATTTATACATTTTATATGTATTCTTGTGCATTTATAATAAATATTTGTTTCAAGAAGAAGAATTGCAATTAATACCCACTTAAAACTCCGCGCCAACTGTGGCCAACCAGCGTGCGACCCTAACGCAAGCGCAGTAGCTTAAGGCGCCCACATTGGCATCACTGTATTTTGCCTGTATATAATTCCATTTCCAGATGAAGTGAGATATAGTTTTCTTAAAGCCTTCGATTTACTTTCCGGAACTTTCAACTCAATATCTTATTTTTTCTGGAATCTGGATCACAGACAAAAAATGTCTGTATAGTAGGTATTTACACCTAATGCATGGCCTTAATATATATATTTTTTCAGATGCCATCAGAGTCTCTAATTTTAGTAGAAGGATCCATTTCACCAAGAAATGTGTATCGACACGGATTCTTACAGGTATTCAATATGACGTCAGGAATTTTTAAAGAATCGTTCTCTTCTATCGGTAAAATAAAGAGCTATGCTGAAAAGATTGATGGCTGGGAGTTTGAAATTAAATTAAAATCCGATAAATTATTGGAGCAGTTAAAAATTGGAGAAAAAATTTATCATGTGCACTACTGGGAGTGCCATGTTCCCATCGTGAACATTTCACGAGGTGGAATCAAAAATAAGAAAGCGGTCCAAAGTGTGGTTACCCGAGTGGGTTCTGAGTCGGGGAGGTCTCAAAATCCAAAAAAAGCGACAAACCCAAATTGGAATGCAAGATCCCAAATTCATTCCGAGGCCAGAATGGGTTCTTCGCAAAATGAAACATCGGAACCCGAATTCTTGACTGGGATCTTGACTCAAAAGGTGATCAGGATGGCTTCCGAGACTTCATCCAGGATTAGATTTGAGACAGGATTGAACCGGTTACACTCTGTGAACAGAGGATTCCAAGTCGTTTCCCAACCAGAACCAGCGCAGACTACGATGAATCCTATTGAGGATATAGGATCCCAAGTAGATTGCCTGAGAGAAATATCGGAAAACCCTAAACACGACGAGAACCCTACCGAGAACGGTGGAACCCAGAGTTCTCAGGAGGGATCATCGAAGAATCCAGAAAATAGCAAGAACCTCGATGGGAATACAAAATCCGAAATTGACTTCCAGCTAGAAACGGATCCTTCCAAGGAAGGAAGATCAGGGCCCGAATTTCTGAATGGGTTCTCGACTATAAATGAAATCAAGACACCTTCTAATACTTCTTTCATCATCCAACGTGGTATCCCAAATGCGTTTCAACTCTTCAAATATTCTCTTTTGTTCCTTTTTATTACATTATTGTTTTATTCTTTTTACTGCATTTTTTTGTTCTACTATGTTTATTACATTCTCTGGTCGGCCATGGAAAATTCCAGCTAGGTGGTTCTGTCATTGATATCTCTTCTGGATCTTTTCCGTGATATGATACTAACATTGTAATTATGTTTCTATGTCTGAATTTACAACGATCTCTACGGAGCTGAAAATAATATTATAGTAGCGACCCATTGCAGATGGGGGCCAATGTAGGTTCTCACTTTTTGAACAGAGTTCAATATTAAAAGAATCAAATTAGGAACATAGAATAGATTGGGATCCTTGCGGGTTCCACGACAGAAAGCTTGGATCTTAAATTTTATGTGGACATCCGAGTCGAAATCCAATTCAGGAAACTATTGCGAGAAATTTTGTGGGATCTCCATGGGATCCAGCATTGATTTCTTACTAATAAGTTGTTTTTTATTTGGGAATGTTGTTAATATTTCTTAAGTAAACTTATCGATTCTGTATTTTTTATACGTGTATTGCTATAAATACATACATTCAAGTTTTATGTGAATCAAAGTGTTTGATTGTGTATACCTTAGATTAGATTTTTATTATCAAAGTACTTCATTCGAATAATTTTAATTTTTATAGTTTTATGTTTTGTTTGTGCGAAATTAACTTCCAGGCATAAAATTAATTGCAATCTACGATTTTTTCTTTCAACTCTGAGCAGTCATATTTTACTTTTGAATTTAAAAATGTCAATAATTTTCATGTTTCTACTTTTCGTCTAAATAAAGTTTTTATGCAAATTTTGTTTCTCCCTTTTAATTTAAAAAAGTGCTTAAAACATGTCACATAATTTACTCTCCTAGCAATTATTTTCACATTTCGGTGTGCATTTTTCTTTTCTGGTTTTGTTCAAGTTTCATTTGCATATCATGTTACAGTTTAAAAAAGTAATAAGCAAATATGAAATTTTCAAAAGTAGTTTCTTTATTGCATGTATGTCTTTTAAAATAGTATTTTGTTTGATTTAATTTCTCCTTAATTTGGCGTATTTAAATTTCGCGCTTGTTCACATTTATATACTACGTTACATTGATGCATGGTATAAGTTACGTTTCTCGCCAATCGGGAATATTGCAGTCTTACACAATTACAGTTACTTTTGGGTATACTTCGTAATTCTTTTTTTTTCGTGCAATATTAAAATTTTTTATAGTTATCAGTAAATATAATAGGTGTTTTACTTCTTCAACAATTTTAAAGGATCAGGAGAGTTTTAGATAATTTAAAAGAATGCAAGGCATTTTCAAAATATTTACATAATTTAAAGGAGTTTTTAAATTTTTTAGAGGATTTTAAACATTTTAAAGTATTTCAAAATATTCCGAGGAATTTTCAATTGATTTCAGTAATTTAATTGATTTTAAAAATTTCAAAGAACTTGAAAGATTTTAGGGAATTTTTAAAGATTCGAAGGCAATTTGTATTTATTTCAATAATTTGATGAAATTCCAAAGGATTATAAATATTATAGGATGTTTTGGAAGAATCTAAGGCATTTTCAAGATATTTAAATAATTTCAATGAATTTCAAAAGATTTTGAAGGATTTGAAATGTTTTAGGGTATTTTTACAGAATCAAAGGAATTTTCAATTGATTTCAGTAATTGAATTGGATTTCAGAGGATTTAAAAAATATCAAGTGATTTTAAAAGATTTCAACTGAATATATATTTTAGAGAATTTTACAAGATTCCAAGGAATTTTTTTTTTATTTCAATAATTTGAAGAAATTTTAAAGAATTTGGTATGGAGTGTATTTTTAAAGAATCCCAGGCATTCGAAATAGATGTAAATAATTTCAATATTTAAGGGAGTTTTGAAGTAATTCAAGGAATTTTGTATTTATTTCAATAATTTGAAGAAATTTTTAAAGATTAAGAATATTTTATGGTTTTTAAAAATATTCCAAGGTATTTTCAAGAGATTTTCACAATTTTAAGGAATTTCAAGAAAATTACAGGATTTGAAAACTTTTAGAGTTTTCATTAAGATTCCAAGGATTTTTCATTTGATTACAGTAATTTAATTGATTTAAGAGAATTTGAAATATTCCTGAGTAATTTAAAAGATTCCAAGGAATTGCCGAAAGCTTTGAAATGTTTGAAGTGATTTTTAAAGTTTTAAATGGTTTGAAATATTGAATTACTCCAATGAATCTTCTTTATTTGAATAATTTGAAGGAATTTCAAAGGATTTGAAATATTTTAGGCTGTTTTTTAAATTTTGATTTGATTTTAAAGAGATTAAAAAACTTGCAATAATCCAATGAATTTTCCATTGATTTCAGAGGATTTTAAATATTTTTGAGTATCTTAAAAAATGTCAAGTTATTTAAAAAAAAATGTCAAGTTTCAAGGAATTAAAACAAAATTTTAAGGATTTTAAAACTTTCAAATTATTCTAAAAGATTCCAAGGAGGTTTCCATTGATTTGAGTAATTTAATTGATTTCAAAGGATTTGAAATATTTTTGAGTATTTTAGAAGCTTCCAAGGCATTTTCGAAAGCTCAAAAACTTTCAAGTGATATTTAAAGAATCAAAGGATTTTGCTTCATTTCAATAATTTGAAAGAATTTCAAAGGATTGGAAATATTTTAGGGTGTTTTTAAAAATTACAAGGGATTTTTAAGAGCTTGAAAGAATTCAAGGAATTCAAAAATATTTTGAAGGATTTTAAATATCTTAGGGCATTTTTAAAGATACTAAGAATGTTTAAATTGATTTGAGTAATTTAATGTCACTTATAGGATTTGAATTATTTTATGGTTTTAAAAGATTTTTAGGAATTTTCAAGAGCTTTAAAATGTTTCAATTGATTTCAAAGGATTTGAAAACGATAAGAGTATTTCAAAAGAGTATAAGGAATATTTAATTGGCTTCAGAGGATTTGAAATATTTGAGAGTATTTAAAAAGATTTGCATGGGGTATGGTATCAAAGAGTTTCCTAAAATTTCGAAAATAGAGATCGATTTTATAGTACCTATGCCAGGATTTATAGGGTATTTTAAAAGGTTCCAAGGAATTCTCAATTGATTTCGGTAACCTGATAAGATTTGAAATGATTTAAAATATTTCAGGGTACTTCAGAAGATTCCGAAGCACTTTCAAGAGATTTACAAATTTTAAGGCATTCCAAAAGATTTCGAAGTTGTTGAAATATTTAGGGTATTTTAAAAATATTTCAGTAATTTGAAGTGATTCAATTCTTCCTCTTTTTTCCTTTGTTATGTATCTGTCTCTAATATGATAAAAAGGAGGTAGTTTGGAAATCTAATTTTGATTTGTGAATGTATTTCATGCTCTTTTTGCATGCAATTTTTCATAAGAAATTAGATTTCATTTCGATCACAAATTTGAAAAAAAAAAAGATTCTAAATATTTGAGGGCTCTTTGAAAGGATTAAAAAAATGTCTAGGAATTTTCAAGGATTTGACTGATTTTAAGGTTTGTGAAAAATTTTCATGGGGTATTAAAAAAATTCCTGGAATTGTGGAAAATGTGAACGATTTTGTAGGACCTATTATGATATATCGAAAATTATTTCGAGGCATTTTGAAAGCTCTCAAGGTATTTTGATAAATTTTCCAGCATTTCAGGTAATATCATCAGATTTCATGTGATTTCAAAGGCTATTATAATATTTCAATAGATTTCTAAGAATTTATTCACAAGTATTCATGGATGTCGTATGATTTCAAAAAGATTTTGAAATATTTCAAAGTATTATCAAAGATATCAAAAAATTTGAAATATTTCAGGATATCTTACAAGATTCCAAGGAATTTTCAATTATTTCAAAGAATTTGAAATATTTGAGGTATTCTTAAAACCCAAAGGAATTTCTGAGAGCTTCAATAAATTTGGGGGCATTTCAACAGATTTTAAAGGATTTGAAAAATCTTAGTGTATTTTTAAAAATGTCAAGGGATTTTCAAGAACTTTACAAAGTTTCAAGTGATTTCAAGAGTTTCAAAGAATTTGAAACATTTTAAGGAATTTAAAAATATTATCAAGTAATTTATAACTAAAATTTTGAATTAATATGAAAATTTTTTTATTCATTTATTATTTCATGATATTTTAAAAGATTACAAGGGATTCCATAACATTTCCGAGGATTTCTCTGTTTTTTGGAGGATTTTAAAAGTATAAAGTTTTAAAAGTTTAAGTATAAATTCTTTCGAATTCTGTAGAATTTTCGGTATTTTATGTTAATTCTCGTGAATTCTTCCAAATTTAGTTAATTCTACAAATTCAATGTATTTTTTTTTAGTTTTTCTTTAATTCATCTTGAAGTCGGCACTTCATCAAATTCCTTTAAATTTCCTAGAATTTTCGTACACTCATTTCAAACTTACTAAATTTAACGCATTTTTTCATATTTTTCATTGCTCTTAAATTTCTTAAATTTCATTTATTAAATTGAAATTTATATACATGTTATAACGAACAAATAACAATTGATTTAAGAAATAACCTTTCTTTTAATTTATAAAATGAAAAAATTTATTACGACAATATAATTTACAAATAAGTTAAGTGTTAAACAAATTTAAGAGCCACTTATAATCAATTGAATTATAGTTATATTCCCAATTTTTCCAGATGATAAAGATGGCAGAATTGTCCTCCAAATAAGGTATGAGAAATTCATTATGTAATCCTTTAATAGAAAAAAAAAAAATGAAAAGGAGCTTCTTATTGGAGGTTCATTCTGTTTCATCAAAAAATTAATCGTCGCGCGCAAGACTACTATAGTATATAATAAAAAACTTATCCTTTTGCTGTTTTTCTCTTTAAATCCTGTAAAAGATTACAACTTTTTTTCCGAAAGTATTGTTAATAACATTGGACAAAAGAATGTCATATTGATCAAACACGCCTATCAATTTTATCTATTATGAAAATTGTATTTTTTTTTATTTCTCAGTAAATATATTTAAAAAAATTATTTATTTTTATTGCATGTCTTTACAAATATGAAAGGTTACTTTGCTACTTAAAGAAGTAAAAATTTCCAAGTAATTTAAATATAATATAGACTGGAACCTGGATTTTATTACCCTTTTGGGCATGACCTGCAATTGGCCTTGAAGCTATTTCCAGGGCCTCCACACGTAAACAGTCAGGGCCGTGTGAACCATTTCCAATTGGAATACATATTATTACTCAATATACGCGCGTGAGTACCCGCGCACTGCTCCTTTGCCGCTACGCTGCTGGCGTTTCACGCATGGTTCTGGAAATTAATAAATCCGCGGTGACGAATTCCAGGTCGCAGTGTAATTGTTGTTTTGTTTATAATGTATACTTATTCTGAGAATTTTCTTAACGTATTCAAAGAATCTTCCTTGAAAAACCATTATTGCAGGTTTCAAGGGAAATACTTTCATTTATAGAAAGTCGTAAACGAATGCGAATAAGTCATACATGAAACATCCTTCTGGCAACTATACTTTTGGTATTTACCAGGATCCCATTATATAACTTTTTATTTTAAATAGAGTCTTTTTAATAATAAGGAAGTAATTTCTTTCAAACTTTTGTAAATGTACAAAATTACACAACAGAAGTATATTCTTTAGTAATTACATCCCTATCAAAAACAGTTATTTTTTTAAACGAATTCATTTTTGGGGAATAAAAAGCATATGTGAAATTATAGCAAAAATCGATTATTATGCCTAGATGAAAAATTGTTTAGAGGTGACCAAGAATCGAACTCTTAAGAACAGTACAAAGAACTGAACGCAATAATGGTTTTTTAAGGAAGATTCTTTGAAAATGTTTAGAAACTTCTCAGAAGTATACATTTTATACAAAACTACAATTGAGCTACAATTACAATTAAGGAATTTTTAGTTTATTAATGATCAAAATAATCTTTAATATTTTTGAAGACATTGAATAATAATAAAAAAATTTAAATATTTACTGGAAAATAAAAAAATAAGACAATTTAAAAAAAGAATGAAGTTTAATTTGAGTAAAATGTGATTACCAGTACTTTCGGAAAAAAGAGATTTTCATCTTTTGTTGGATTTAAGGACAAACACAACAAAAGGATGAGTTTTTTCATTATAGATTGAAATTGAAGCTTCCTTGATATTATTTTCATCATATATTTCAAACTGATTGACAGTTAAACACATTCCAAAGATTAATTGCTTGAGATGTTAACGAAAGTTTTAAAAACAAAATTTTAATTTTTGGGATTGATGTTGAAACCATTGAAAATATGTACAAAAGTTTCTCAGAAATATTAAAGTGTAACAAAATATGGGACAGTCCATCCTATTAAAAAATAACCAGACGAGGAAGCATATAACAGACCTCAAAACATGTTGGATCATGGTATAGCATAAAAAAGACGGATAAATAATTTAAAAAGAGTGAGGTGATTTGTTTGTCTCTTTTCTTTTTTTCTCCCTCCTTTTTCAATTGTCATATAACTATCTCTAATGAGCTGATTACAATGTTGTTTAGAAACATATTTCTCTTATTTGTACTGCTTTTGTGAAACTATGTTACACAAATTGACTATAATGAGTATAAGTTTGTAAAAAACCGATTTTTTAAAAACATACTTCTTTTTAAGCCTTCTTGTGTAATTTTGTTATAAAATTAAAATTGTTGAAGTTTATATTTATTCAAGAAAATTTACTTTCAAAGATTCATGGACTTCTTAGATTTTTATAAATTTATCAGTTTCAAGAGTCAAATTTTTCATTTATTGCAGTGATAGAAAATTTTAGTCATATTTCTTATCATTTTTATTTTACTCATTATATCAGTATTTTTGAAAGGTACTTTTCTAAAGCTTATTTTAATTATATTTGATGAGTATACGCCTCGAAATGTAATCGTTCTTTATTCCTTAGATTTTTATCATACTGGAAAAGGCTAAATAATCAAAAATGCGTATTTTTGATAATTTCCGTGTACGAATTTTCATTAAAATTAATAATTCAACTTATAAGTTATAATACTTAAAATGTGACAATATATCAGAAAATTGCTACTAACGGTTTACTGGCCACATAAAAGCAATAAAAATAAATATTTCTGTATATTAAAATACTTATGCCTTATAGTATTGAAAATGGTTTAACCAGTCTTGAAATTGTTTGAAACATTTCAAAAGTTTCAAAACATCTCTTAAAATTACTTGAAATATTCTGAAAGATCATGAAATCCTATAAATTTCTTCGAAACCCCATTAAACTCCTTAATATACTTTCAAGTAGTTTGAAAACTTTAAGATTTGGGCCAACGGAAAAATACAAGAAGATTAAAATTTCTACCAAGAAGGACGAATTTTCAACAAACTACATGAATTTTCAACCAAAAAGTTTAACATTCGACTGAAAAAGATGAATTTTTAAACCAAAAAATGGAATATGCAGTTTACTTTTCAGTTAAAGAAATTAATTTTCAGCCAAACATGAAACGCATTTTCATCAAAGTAGTTAAATTTTTAACCAACGAAATTAACCTTCAACTATAAAAACTAAATCTTTGACAAAGTAGTTGAATTTTTGATAAAAAAGATGTCTTTTTAAAAATATAGTTGCATTTTCAACAAACTCCGAATCCAAAAATGTAATAGTAGCCTTTTCAATAAATAAATCAACTTTTACGGAAGTCCTTTTTAGCCTCCTCCCCCCCAAACTGGTAACGTAGTTTATGGAAAGTACCGGCAGGCCACTTTTTCTTTTGGGACTACACCACTGGGATCGCGTAAAATTAAAAAAATATTGATGAAATTCCGCAGTGACTTAAATTTAAACAATTGAAATTTCAAGCATTTAACACTGAAAGAATTAATATGGGCGATTCAACATTTAAATTTCGCGCTCTTGTAAACACGGGCGCAGAACTAGCGAAGTGAAGTGACGCAATGATCAAACCTTTCACTTTAACATTTTAAATTTGCATTAATTAACTTTGCACTTAACGCTTATAAGACGTATGCAAAATTTAGAAGTAGGGATGAAGTTATACAGTCTACAATTTTTATAACAAGTTTTCAGCTATATAGGAATAAATATTATGGGAATTCTGTTGTTTGTGTAAAAGAAAAACGTAATTTTCAATAAAAATAATAAATTAAGTGTATAAATACATTGCGTCACAGTCAGATGACATTTTATTTCCGGTTTGGTTCTGCGCAGAGAGAGCGAACGGTAAATAGATGCGCAGAAATTATAAAATCAAGAAGAAGAAGAAAACGCTTTACTCTTACCGACGCCGTAGAACAGGAAGGAAGTCCTTGGGGACAACAAATTTACAGATTTCGAAATTTGTGAAGATAATTCTTTATTTTTTGTTGTGATGGCTTGGCAAACTCTGGTTACTGACCCCAACGTGGAAAATAAATTACGGTAAGCGTTACTTTTAATTGAAGTTTTTATAAAAAAATTATTTTAATTATAGAAAAAATGGATATATTTGGGATACGTTTTTCTACCAAATTTATTCGAAAGGACTAGAATTTTTTATTTATTCATGATTTGTTTTTTATTAAACATTTACCAGTAGGCGTGAATGATAAGGGCGTTTTTGAAACCGAATTGTCGAATTGCGGTGCCTTTTAGAATAAATTTCGGTCAATGAACGTTTTTGGAGAAGTGCTAATTACAAATTTTTATTTCTTGGTAGTTTTCTTTTCGAAAAATTCCGTTTCAGTGATAAAAATCACACCTAATGATTTTTTTTAGGTTATGTGGGAGACCTGTTGACATAACCTCAAAGTAAAGAATTGTTTATGTAGAAGCGAGAAAAATAGGACCAATAAAATTAAAATAGTTTGAAATCCGCGAGAAAATTAGTAAGAGGTATTTTTGTAGAACCTATTATTATGAGCAAAGTATTTTCTTAGTATTTTCTCGAATCTATCTTAATTATTTGTAAAAATATGTGCGGAAATTAAATTTGTTGAGAAAAAAAAAAATTTTCGTGGCCAGAAAAATGGGTCAACTCACATGAAACTCATAGGATGGTCTTATATCAAAGTAAAAATTTAATTGAAAAAATTACAAAAAGAAAAAGGTGGGGTTTTTGAGATAATCGACTTTCAATATTTTTAGAGGAATTCTCGCCATTTTGTAATTTTCAACATTTTGTAATTCTGGGCTGATTTCAAAAGTGAATGATAAACCACACAAACATTTTGCTGGAAAATTTAAGTATCTGGAAGAAAAAAGTTTTCTATGATTTTAAGAATTTGAATGATATTCAAGTCCCATGAAAAAAAAGTTATTTTTTATGCAAAAGTTTAAAAGTTGCGCAAAATAATAATTGTAACAACTGTTTTAAATTAATTTTTTCTGACTGTCGCTTATTACCAATGTTTTAAAAATTGTTGAATTTTAATCAACCATAGCTTATTTTTTCGAAGAAAACATTCCTTACACCTCTTCTGCTTTCATGTTTCCAATTTTAAATTTTCAAATAATTAAATTTTTTTGTTTTTTAAAAAATAATGTTTTTCATTGGAAATTATATCATCAGTAATATCATTTTGATTATTAAAATAAAATAAAAACTATTTCTATCATAAAACTATTGTAACTTAATAATTAAAAAAGCTTCCTGTATGAAGAAATAAAATGTTTAAAACTCAGCCCCTTAAACTTAAAAAAGGTCTAAGTTGAGCAATCTCAAATTTTTAGTTGTAAATTAAACAATTTCGCATTTGGAACATCTAAATTTCATGAAATCGAGATGGTACAATTTCAAATTAAAATATTTAGTTTTAAGTATGTGTTCGCAGTCAGAACGGTCTTCAAATAATAATTACAATAGTGTCAAAAATGCCAAATTTGAAAGTTATAAATTGTCCGATTTTTTCATTTTCAATGTTCTCAGCTAATAATTTCATTTCCGAAAAGGCATAAAAATTTTTTTTACTATCACAGTATCTGTATTGTAATTTTTGGGTATCTTATTTATGAAAGGGTGGGAAATATTGTGAAATAGTTAATTAAAATTAGAAAGCTTATACCTATAAAAACTTGCAAATTTATAGAAGAAAATGTTAAAAAAGAAATAAAATGCATTTTATTTGTTGTGTGCAAAAACAGGACTGCACATAAATCCATTCTCTTGTTCTGTATAAATTAGCAAACTTTTTGTAAACAAAATTTTATTATTGTGGTTACAAAACTGAGGAAGTTATGTAAATTGTTCACATGATAAGTATGTGACACTTATCCAATTCCTACTTTACCGAGAGATTTTTGTGGATCATACCAATTCCACACGAGATAAGGTATCAAACTGAATGTTTGGGAAAATATAGAAAAGGAACTGAGGAACGTTTGTGTACTAATAAATTTTTACTACTACAAACAATATTTTTTTTTTGTATTTGTGCAAATTTATTAGTACATAAACGGCTCTTAGTCATTTTTCTTCATTTTTCCCCAACTCTCAGTTTGATATCTCATCTGGAATTGGCATGATCCACAGCAAATGTTGGTAAAGTAGGAATCGGATAAGTGTCTCATGCCCTTAAGGGCATGTGATACTTCAATCGGGTTCAGTTCCCCCGGGTTTTTGTCGACAAAAGTTAAAATTTGTAAAAACTGAATTCGGAGATGCTATAAAATACAATAACGGACGTCCCCGAACTCTTTTTTTAAGGGATAATAGCAAAAAAAATATATTCTGCTAAATAAAATTTTTCTGTATATGCACTATTTGGGGGTTAGGATCGGTTGTCAAGTCTCTGTCATTCCGATAATGTTGGTATCTGTTGTACCGAGTGGCATAGAGGGCGTCCTAACGAGCATAAATTAAATTATTTATGAAATATATTTTTTGGATTGTCTACAAACAAGCTTAGTTCCGGGACATTAGTTACTATGTTTTATTACTTGTCCTAAGTTTTCGACCAAAAATATTGTGTAGTTTGGAAGTAAAGCTGCGGGGAGATTTGTAACACACATAACCTCGAAATACATACGTATTAATCAAATTTAGCAAAATGATTTTTTTAAAATTATTCCACAACAGAAGAGTTCGGGGACGTCCGTTAGCATGTTCGCTATCATTCCCCAAATTTTTACGGCAAAATCTTTATTATTGTAGGAAAAAAGCCGGGGGAACCTAACACTGCTAAAATCGATCATTCTTTATGTATCACATGCCCTTAAGGCCATGTCAAACTTACTTACGTCATACGATTTCTACCATACCGACACTTTTTTCGCAACAACTTACGCATACACGAATTGAGAAATCGAGTTTCTTATTAATTTGGTAAATTAAATAAAAGACACTAAGGAACGTTTGTAAAATGCTATTTAAAAAAAATTAAAAACGAAAGATTTCAAAAAATCTTTTAAAAAAATGGTTGTATTTAAAAAATTTAGGAGTATACAAACTTTCTTCAGTGCCTTTTATTTAACTTCTCAAATGGGAAACTCGATACCTGAATTCGTGCTGACGTAAGTTGTTACGAAAAAAATGTCGGCAAGATAGAAATCGTATATCATCATCTAGTATCACATGGCCTTAAACGATCATAATAAAGATTATGATAGTTCTGTGAGATTAAATAAAAAACACGATGTCACAAAATTATGAGATATTACGAAATCAGTAAAAATATCAATACAGAGTCAAATTTTTTTCGTTATATCAAAAGTGATAAAGTTTCTTTTGTCACACTAAGGCCATGTCATACTTCCCCGATTTCTATCTTATCGACATTTTTTTTGATGCAATACAAACAAAAAAAAAACACAAACTGAGATATCGATTTGCCATGTGACGAATGCGTCACGTGACCGGCTTCCTACCTTATCGACACTTTTTTTATTTGTAAACTTATTTTCACACGAATAGCCACTTCGAGTTGAAAATTTGGAATAATAAATCAGAAACATTAAGAAACGCGGCTTTTGTCATAAATTTTTATAATTATCAAACAAGATTTTTTGTACATAATTTTTTTTTGTTGCTTTTTT
>CAKNWT010253836.1:0-12013 GCA_932066315.1 Andricus coriarius | reverse complement strand
TTTTTTTTGGGGGGTAAATAATTCATCTTTCTGGTTTAAAAATCAACTATTTGGGTTAACATTTTTTTCATTTTGTGTTGTAATAGTTTTGGACTTATTATTAATGTTTTCAGTCAATGTTTTTCTGTTTTCTAGCCACGTGTTTTATTTTTTTTTTCAACACCTAAGTAAAATATAATAATCCGCAAATATATCATCAGTCTGTAACGAAGGGTTAAATTTCATAAAATTTTAAAAATATGTAGTAGTAAAAGTGGTTTAAGTAGGTACGCACTTTCGATTTTTTAGATGTACCGACAAATATATTTTATTTACCATCCCTAGAAATTAAACATCATAAAATTTTAAAATTCCACTTTAAAATGTAAAAAATGAAATTAGTGTTAAATTCTTTAAACTTCAAAAGACTTGAAAATATACCTCTCTTTTTACATTGCTGTTTCATATATTCTGTTATTATAATTGACAAAATAAATTATTAATAAGAACAAAACAAAATATTATTATAGTGAAGTTAAATCTTCGAAAAAATCGTAACACGATTATTTGATCAAATTAAACACTTTTTCAATCAGAAGTTAAATTATTTAATTTTAAGTCATAACCAAATTAATAATTTTTCAACCTGTTATTTATAGATTAAAATTTTGTTTGAAATAGCTTCAAAATCTGCAACAATCAACATTTTATTTTACACTTTTTGGAATCTTGACAAATTTCAAATTATTCTTGAAGTTTTTTTTAAACTTCTAAATACCTTTTAAAATGATTAGAATTTTTCCTTAAACTTTTAGTTAATCCTGACAAATTAAAAAACGTGCATTAAAGCTTCTGAATTTTTTGGTACAAATCTTCAAAAATCTAAATTTTGTTTTACATTTTTTTAAATCTGCAATTATTTTTTCATCTTTTAAAATTGTTTAGATATCTCTTGTACTTATTTAAATTTTTTCTAAAGTAATAATTGTTCAATTTTGATTTATTCGTTGAAATTTATTTTAAATACTTTCTTTAAATATTCCGTTAAAATTAATGTTTCAAAATACAAAACCATTTAAAATTTTCACAGGAATCTTAAGAAACTTTTTTTTAATATATTGAAACATTTCAAAATCCTTAAAAAGCTTGAAAATTTTAATTCGAAATTTTCAAAAATCTACATTTTGTTTTAAAACTTTTGAAATCTTTTTAAGTTTCTAAGTAAGTTTGAATCTTTTCAAAATTTGTAAATATCTCCTCAACTGACTTGAATTATTTCGTGTGATTCGTCATCATTCGTAAATTCTTGGATTTAAATCTTCTTATATTAATCGATTCTTTTTTCCTGGGTGAATCTACCAACGATTGTGTGCGTGTATTAAATTATTTATTATGAAATTTGTAGCTTTCAGAATCTATGTGATGTGCATATGTAATGTTAATTATATGGAAATATATACTATCAACTTGAAAAAAAATATTTATTTATTCCCCTAGATGTAGATTATTTGTATCATGTACTACATGTACCTGTAACCAATTTTATATCAAAAATAATAAATATTCATTTGCTGAAACTTTAGTAAATGGCAAAAAACATTAAAACGGACGTTGGTAGGCTACTATTTTTGTAGAATAATAAAAAAAATGATTCCTGTTTTACCGACTTAATATTTTTTTTACTCGTAACAAAAATATTAGTCCAACGACGTCCGTTTTAATCTTCTTTATTAATTCCAACAGTTTTAGCGAATAAACGTTTATTATTTTTTAAATAAAATTGGATAAACTTAAAATTGGGTAATCAAGGTACCTTTACCAAGTACTGCAGGGACCTGTAATACCTTTTCGTACTCGACGGCCATCTTAGTACGTGACGTCACGAAGGTACCATAAAGCAGTAAAGATTATGGTTATGGTCCTGACTCGTGATGACCCTAATAATGATGGGATATTGGGGGTTCAAACTGCTGACTGGGACAAAAGGACCGTGGTCTTCTGGGAACCAGAAAAGATCACTTTCAGATCACTTTAAGACAGGCCTATACCTGCCTATACTGTAGTCTTAAGTTGGTCTTTCTTTTCACGAGGGCAGTTTGATAAAAACAATCGAAATAATTAATTGTCAACGTTTTTTCGATAAAAGGCTTTATTTTATTAGAGTATCAGTATGTCTGGATACGTTAAAGCCAGTTGGGATAATTTTCCAAAAGTATTACACTTATGATAAGTGATTTTTCTTTCGAAGTGCTCCAATTTCAACTTTGTTGAGACTCGAGGAGTAAAAAGCGATAAAATAAGTAAATGGGATGAATGACGTTAATTATATGAAATATTTATTTTTATTTATTTAATTTATTAATTTGGAATGATAATTGCTTTAGGCGAATCGTAACGTTTATGCAATATGGGCAAAATATTGCATCCAGAAAACCTAACCTCACTTTTTTTATAGATGCTTTTATAAATACTTCTATAAAATTTATAAATATTTGTTGCGTAATAAACGATTAGATTTTGCGAGGTTATAGCTCAGAAACATCCCGGTACCCCATATATATAACACTGTTGAATATAAGTCAATTACGAGTGTTATGCTGTAAAAAAACAACATATTTTTCTATTCAATCTAAAAGTATTTAAATATCGTTGAAGTGATCTTCGGTACCATTTTTTTCATTTCTCACCTTTGAGTATAGATATAAATAATTTCCCTGGATTTTTGACATAGGTGTTCTTACATTTAGACACAAAATACCAATGGTAGTGCTGTGTTCTTTCCGCTTTTATAAAAAAACGTGAATCGCCCGGCTTATTTACAAGCGTTTGGCGGCGTGCTACGTCACACCAAGATGGCGGAATGGGCGCGACAGAAATAGGAATTTTAAATATGTACAAATTTTTCTTTTCCAAATATAAATTCAAACAAAAAATTTGTTTGCACTATGCTGGTATTATTAGTGATTTTATAGCATATACTTTAATATGCAAAAATAAAAAAATAAATAGTGGATGACCCTATTGTAATACAGATTTTGAAAAAAAAAACCCGACCACCATAAGCCATAAATTTATTGATGATATTGACAACCAGATATCGCTCTTTCTGAACAGTTTCCAATAGTCTCTCAGCATTGGTCAAATTCGAATATCCCATCTTTGTAGACGACTTGCAACGTTTTTGATTGTTTTTAAATATGTTGCACATAATGCGTAGGCAAATATTTTTTATTGGCAATGTCATCTCATAAAATTGGTCATTTTTATTCATTCTATGAAATAAAAAAAATGCTAAGCATCGATTTCAAATTTAAAGGATTTGGTTGGAAAATGTGATTTCAAGATATTTCTAAAAAACGATCAGCTATAATGTCACTGTTAACTGTTTCTGAAGCTTAAAATGAATTCAAGTGAAATAGGGAAATCCGTTTTTGTCATCATTTTAATTATACCTAATATCACTTAAATGCTCACTGTGAGTAGACGGAGAGTTGGGTCTGTAAAGACTTCGCAACTCGAAAAAAAGAATTTGTTTGCATAAAAATACTCGATTTGTAATGCCAATGACGGAACCGGAAGTCATATACATGAGTGGATGGTCAAAGATGAAAAATGTTATGGGCCAGCTCGTGATTTTCAACATGAATGAAAATTTGTATACATGTAGCATTTGTTGTTATAAAAAGCCTATACCATTGACCGACTGTTTTGTGGAAGCATAGTACCGGTAGACCGCGCCAAAGTGGTCGCACATTAAGGTGGGTCAGCTCGTGATAAACTTTAATTTTTATATAATGACTGAAATATTTTCAAAAGGGCAGACTAAAAAGTGGAAGCAAAGACCTCGGCAGATTGCATTAAAGTACGTGCGGCGCCTATAAAATTTCGCACTAATTTATCGTTTTGTACACTCCTTTATCTCTTTTATTGTTCTAATTGTACAATTTTGCTATAAAAGTTTATTTTTCAATAAGAACACTTATGTTTTACAAAATTATTGATGTTTTTATACTTTGAGTATTAACTACATCACAAGACATATGGAGTAAATGTTAATTATGTATTAAATTTTCTTAAATTCATAACGTGTAAATATGCGAATATTTTTAGTACTCTTTCTTCATATAAGAACAAGAATGACGGAAATAAAAATAATGACATAGAATAAATAACGAATAAAGAATATGTTCGTCTTCTTTAGTCAGCATTGGGATACTCATCATCAGATTCTTCGTCCCTACTCTCGTTCTCAACCTCTGTGTATTGTCATCAACTGAGAAAGAATTCAAACTCGTTATAAGAACAATATTGTGTCAAATATTTTCAAGCCTAAATGTTAATGTCACTTGAAAGTCTAGCATACTGCTGGGCTTCACCGTCCTTTTTTAGAAATCCGTCGGGAAGTTTAAAAAAGTTTAAAATTACTAAAAAGGCGACGAATTGTTTGAAAGTATTAAGTGTCGATTTTCAAAAAAAAAAAAAACAATACGTAATTTTTTTCAAAATTTGGCCTTTAATAGGGAAGGATACCTGTGAGATTTATGCGGGTCAAACCATTTTTGTCGACAGGAGAACTTTTCGTCATAAAATCGAATTTTGGCATTTTTCTGAGAAACTTGAAGATTCAATTTTCAGGAAAAAAATCTCCCGGCCTCGAAAATGGTTTAGCCCGCATAAAACTGATATTGTGTCTCTTATATAAATAGAAACTTAAAAAAAATATTGCAAAAAATAAAAAAAGTTGGGTTATTCCATAAAAACTGCATTTCAGGTTTTCAAAATTTGAAGACAAAACCAGATTTTGTGGGAAATCCCACATTTTTAATTTCTTGAAATATTTTTTCACAGTTTCTGCTAATATAGACAAGGCACCCTATCAGTCGTATGCAGGCTAAACCATTTTTAATGCGCAAGAAATCTCCTGGAGCACTTTTCTAGATGTGCAAACTTTTATTTTAATCTTTTCTGTATCTTTCTCTGTTTCTCAGAAAAATGCAAAAATCCGATTTTATGGAAAAGAATTTTCCTGTCCACAAAAATGGTTTAGCCCACATCAAACTCACGCGATGTCTTACCTATAAAAAGCCAAATTTAGCAAAAAATTGGCATAACATAAAAGTGTGGGTTTTTTTTGTAAAAATAGAATTTTTATATTTTCAAACAATTCGTCGCCATTTCAATCATTTTCATCTTTTTTCAAATTTTCCGACGGATTTCGAAAGAGCACGGTGAAAAACACCAGTATACTAGACTTTAAAGCGACATACACTTTTAGGCTA
The DNA here is from genome assembly GCA_932066315.1 of Andricus coriarius. Lineage (NCBI taxonomy): Eukaryota > Metazoa > Arthropoda > Insecta > Hymenoptera > Cynipidae > Andricus > Andricus coriarius. The sequence continues at coordinate 6,755 of CAKNWT010253836.1, read as the reverse complement.
AAAAATATTTTACACAATATTGTTCTTATAACGAGTTTGAATTCTTTTTCAGTTGATGACAATGCATCAGATTTGAGAATGAGAGTAGGGACGAAGAATCTGATGTTGATGAGTAACCCGATGCAGACTGTAGAAGAATATATTTTTTATTCGTTCTTTATTCTCTGTCATTCTTGTCATTTCCATAATTATTGTTCTTGTAGAAAAGGTTATGAATGTATGTGGGCAATAAAATAAATAAACAGCGACACATATGATCATTCATATATTGCTTCTGGGGATGACGAAACTTATATTCTAACTCGTGTACAACTGTTCATTTTTTGTGACGGGCTATTAATGTGTTTTCAAAACTGTGTACAACTGACGTTATTCACAGCTCATAATACACCATTTTCAAAAAAAAAATCCTTACGTTACGTTTAACCTGCTTTATTCTTCTTAAAATTATTTTTTCATATTCCGTATATCATTATTTAAAAATTTCAAACGACTGTCAGAATAAAAGTTATAAATTCCTAACAAACTGCAAACTTCAAACATTTAAATTTCTGAATTCGTTACACCAGCGACGTTTTATTTTTACGAACGCATTTTCTTATTTCTACGAAGAAATAACTTTGCCAATATTACAAATTAGAAAGGGGGCATAAACTTAGATTCTTGCTTAGAGATTAAGTCTCTAAAGAAAAATCTGTTATAAAAGTTTTTGGCGGTGTCGAAGTAAAAAATGTTACCGTTACACCAGCGACACGGACAACATTTACGATCCAATTACAATTTTTCTATACATCCTACGTGATTTTCATTAATTTAACTGGATTCTAGAATTATTTTTAGACAACACACGTGATTTTGAGATTTTTATCTTATAACATATAAAAATAACAAACTTTAGAATGTGTAAAAATGTAAAATGGACACTCTATTATAATGACATTTCACATCCATTAGAGATTAATTTACCACCTACAAGTTTATGCATAAAAACTATTGTCCGATGTAGTTTTTGTCACAGCTAAACGTATCTCATAGGCAATCAATTTCGAGACATGACAACACCCTCAAAAAAATAAGAGATGCTTCGCGGAACTATTGGACAGGTCTTCCCGGGACATGTCTTACCAGAAAATGATTTCACAATTCCAAAAAAACCTGAGATACTTCCCGTGAATTGTAAATATTCACATACTTTCACGTTATGAATTTAAAAAATGTTTATTAATTATAACATTTGCTCCGTATGTACTGTAGTTGTTATTGAAAAATAAAGGTTTGTAGCACAATTTTACAATTAGAACATTGAAAGAGTTAAAGGAAAACACAAGAACTAGTCTTTTTATGTAAAAAAATTCTTTGTTGAGAGTTGCGAAGAAAATATGTAGCCAGCTTTTGGTCTAATAGGTTGAAAATGAGACACCACAGGGCACTTTTCAATTTGGGCACTTCCGGCACATAATTAAAAGTCACTAGATAGGGCATAACATGGATATTTTTTACCCTTGTTCACAAAAACGCGAATATCTTGGAAATTAGCATCGACCAAATAGGCCCTTTCCCCTGACAAAGAAGCATATAATTGTGTGGAGTCCCCGCGTGTAGAGTTTGGCCTGAAGAGTTTTTCAGGATTTGCGGAATAGCTACCACTACGTAAAATCATTCAAATGGCACTTGTGCCCATTCGGAGAACTACCCTCCAATTGATATTTTTTATATTATGAAAACTTTGCGTGTTGAATTCAGAAAATTTTTAAATTTAAAATTCAGCCGTTTTTAATGTTGTAAAATTCTAAACACTTCATACATAAAATTATTCAACTTTGAAAGTCTTGAATTGGTGACCGCTCAATTTGAAATATTAAAAATATAAGTCAAATTTTTTTTATTTCAATGCTTAGTATTGGCTAATTTTTAAGAATTCGAATTCTAATGATTTATTTTGAATTATAATGCTGTGGAATTGTACATTAATGAACGCTTGGACTAAAAATTACTAAATTTGTTTCAAACGCTTAGATTTTAGTATATAGCCTTCAATATTTGATACTGTTCAGTTTTGAATTCTACAAGTTAAAAGTGAACATAAAATTGTGCGTGGGTGACGATACCATACAATGGACTAGTCAAAAACCATGGTCCAGAATTCCCTGTGTTAGAATGTTTACTCACTGACTCAATTATTTTTTACTTTATCGAAATGACCGCTTGTTTTTCCAATTAATAATAATGTAAAGTGCATGTCTGGTGTAGTTCGCAGAGTATTTAGAAATCAGAATTTTCCTTATATTATCTTCAACTTACTTCTATTCCTGATATGAAGTCTTCTACCTTGGGCTTGAGGGATTTACCTGCGCTTTCAACTAACATCTTGAATCTGAAAAATTAAAACTTATTATCCAATTTACTCTTAATAAATTTACTGTATATGTGGATATTTACGTAATTTTACAGAGAGATTTTACTTGGTGGATTCGAATGCTACGTTCTGTGTACTTGACTTGCTAATGTAATACTTAGTCAGGTTGCTCAACATGTTGAATACTTGCTGCACATTTTTCAAAACTGCGTCAGTGTGCGGACCAGGATCACTCTTTGTATCAACAAAAAGTGTAAGTAATCCCACAATATATGCTAATATATTGCAAAGATACCGCTCTTTGTTTTTCAGTTCTTCACGACCTGACGGATAATTAATTGAACTAATTAGGCTATATTTATTTACGATTCATTTCATGATTAAGTTAATATTTAAGTTAATTTTTACATTTTTTCAACGTTTATAAATGAATAATTAAACAACTATATTTAGTACTATTTGAAGCAAGACATACGAGTATCTTCTTCCATCCCAGGAGTGGAAAGGACTGTTTGCTCTGCTTTAAGTCGGCCAAATAACCAAACAGCATTGTTCAATTTGCATTTTATGGCATTGTTAATTGAAGAATGTATTTGCGGTATTGTTCTTTCATTTATAATTTTAAATGCTCCTGTAGTAGAATCAGATTCCTATAAAAGAAAATTTATTTTCACAAAAGATCTTTTTCAGCCTTTCCTTGATATGATGCAACGATGTTAATTTTGATATTTTATTGTAAAGGAAGTTTCAGCTTTACCTCCGAATATTTTTCCGATAAATCTTCGCAAATGTCTTTTAAAATCGGTCCATACTCTGCTGTTTGTTCTTCGATGAAGAGCAACAACTGAATGATCACTAAAGAGACGGAAGGTTCAAATTTCTTCTGTGCAGCCTCTTTTTTAAGCCAAACCTGAATCTGAACGAAAAGTATAATAATGTACATAAACAATAATAAATCTAGAAAAAATATTTGAAAATATAAAATTTACTTTATCTTCTTTTACATTTTTTTTAAAAGGCACTTTATGAACAAGATGCGAGATGGTCTCGATAAGATGCAAGGGTATTTTTTTCACATTCAAGTCCTCGCTCTCTTCTTCCTCGAGAGCCAGTACAAACATTACTTTCAATGGACGTAGAAGTGCTTCAATCTGAGAGTTAGCCCCATCATTTTTGTGAACTCCGCCTGCGATCAAATTTAAAAATAATATTCGCCTTTTTATATTAACTTTCAGGGTAGCCACTCAAGACTTATAAAGAAATTCCCGTCATTTCCCGGTTTTGAAATAAAACCAGGTCATACAAATTTTGTACATTTTTTAAATTAGGGCTTGTTAGGGCTTTCAATTGGAAACTTTACAAACTTGAACAATTTAAATGGTAAAAAGGACATTTTGTAAAGCTTCAATTATAAATTATACCACTTGAATCGCTTTCGAACGTAAAATTCCTCAACTTTTTAGGTTTTTAATTCGAAACTCTCCAATTTTCAATATATTAATAGGAAAATATTGAAATTGACACGACTTTCATTACGAAAATTTCACATATCCATGCTTTCAATTTAAAATAAGTTTATTAAATCTACAAGAGATCAAGTAACACTTTTTGAATTTCGAACACAAAATAGTAATAAATGTTCCCAAAATAATTCAATACCAGCATGCATGTGTAAAGTTTTTTGTGTTCTATGTGTATCGGTAAACTTAAGTACTGTCCTATCTTAAATTTGACAGCAGAAAACACAGCTGACAAAAGTTTAAACAAATTCAAACCACAGAGAAAACCCCCAAATATAAAAATTATTAGTATTACATTCATTTATAGCAGGAGTGCCCAACAGTACACACGCGATAAGGTAACTGCACTGGTAATCGTCACTGCATTAGTTATCGTCAGATGGCCCAATATTTTTCGTATAACAAGACTCGCTCTTGCCGCGTGTGATAAAAAATGTGATTTTAGGTAAGGTTACATATCCTTTTGTCAAATTAGTATACTTTTCTCGAGGTAATACTCGGTTACGTGCCTGACGATAACTAACGCATTTGCATAATTTGAATTTTAATCGTGAATAAAAAGTTTTTCTATATCTGCTTTAATCGGTTAAGCCCTTTGTGAAAATGAGAATTGTGTTTTAAATACAATTATAAGAATTTTCAATTCATAATTTGGCTTAAGGTGACGATTACTAGTGCATTTATCTTAGTGTGAATATTAGGGTGGTAGAAATTTATATTTGTACAAATTTAAATTTCGATTGTTGGTGATCGACCCTTACCCCGCCTACTTTGTTCGTTTTCCGAAAAAAGAAATTCCAAGCTTTTTTCTAATTGGTCAACTTAACGCTTGCCCCCGGGCTTTTGAAATTAACGTGGGAAAAAAGAAGTACTTGTTATTAAATTTTTGAAAATTGAAGTTTAGTTACCTGTTAAGGATTGCTGAAGGAATAATTGTCACTCAATAACTTTGAATTTTGACCCTCCTCCCTCATCATGTACCCGGAAAATGCCCCAAAAAATGAAAAATAGCAGTTTGATATAAAAAGTATTGTATAACTAATTTTGAATTGTTTAAACCATTATTATTTGATAAAAAAAATTTTCGCCTGTAAATCGTGCAGTTATAATTTTTCGGAATAAATTATACAGGTGATCAATTTGAAGAATAATATTTCTTGTTTAATATATTTGGTAATTATTGAAACAAATTTAATTTGTTTAAACAATTTTTTACTCTGTACATCTTAAAGAGTTACTACTTTCTGGTCTCAACAACGCAGTTAATGAATGCTAACAGTGATTTTTTGTGTGAAAATCGGTTTGCATTTATTTTAACATGGAATAATTATTCACTTACACATTTCATTGTCATCTTTTATGGCGTATCTACTTAAATAAACTCTCAATGAATCCCAAGATCTAACTCTTGAAAAAGCTACGTACAGCTCCTTTTGAATGAAAATGGATAAGTATTTTTACAGTACAGTGTTATCCGACTAAGATAAGCGATTTCGCCCGCTCTACTGCCTGTCAAAATTTCACATCGCAAAACGGTGGGAGAAAATTCTAATACGAGCAATCTAGTCCCATTGCAAAGCCCTTCACCTATGCTTACATACATTTCTTATCAGCATTATCACTGCGTATTTTCTCAATCGCAATTCATGAAGTGGCAAGCTCGGAATAAAATGCTTATTAATGAATTTTATTGCATTTTTAGAACTAATTTATGAACTGAAGAAACAATCAGAGGGCAATGCAATCAGGAACTAATTTTGTTTTATTTTCATATTTTTACAGTTTGAAAATGTAGAATAGAATATAATTTTATTTCCCCATGTACATACATCCCTTAGACTTATACTACCTTTGTACCTTCTGAGTAGAATACTTTTACTTTGGTACTTTTTGCCATGCTTCGCAGTTACAAAAATTCCATGTTTAGCTCTTTCATACCATTCTCCGCTTATTATTCTTACAATGATTTATTATGAAATTGCTTAATATTGGCACTTGATATTCTCCCTTTTATGAGCATTATTCTAGATAATCTAATCTATAAAAACATTAGTATCTAAATTTCTACAATATTTAGCTTAACTAAAGTTGGTTAACAGTTTGTTTCTTTTGATCGCCCCTTATGATTTCATATTTGATTACTTACTCGCTCTCTTCATCATTGAACATTTTTTTTCTTTAATATAAAACCGGGCACTCTAATAAGCATAAACCTACACAACATGTGTAACACAACAGGGTGGCGATTTGACGTGAAAACCTTGAGACTGACCTGTAATTTAATTACAAAATGTTGATTTTTTCAGTAGTCACTTTTTGAAAGATAATCATCTTGAATTTTGTAATCTTCGCAAAGATTTGAAAAGTGATTTAAAATAAAATTTTTAAGCTTTTTCAGGATTTGGAAAGGTTTAATGATAATTTAAAAATTTTCTTAAGATTCCTGTGACAATTTGAAGTGATTTTTTATTTAAAAAAATAATGATTTTGAGATAATATTTAAAAAGATTAAAAAACAAATTTTGATGTATAAATAACAATTGAACAATTATTAATACAATTTTAAAAAGTGTCCAGTTAAAAGAAAATTGTAGTCGCTCCATTTTTAATGTTTCTAACTTAAAATTGCTTAAAATGATATAATTTTGATACTATTGTGATAATTAAAAAATAATTGACATCATAATTAAATTAATTTAAGTTGACATGGAAAATTGAACAACCTTCACCTGGAAAGTCCTAGAAAATGATAGCGTAATAGTTTCAAAGCCCCATCGAAATAAAGTGAGGGTTTTGTACATACTTTTCTCGTCTGAACTTAACGCAATAAATAAACAGGCGGTTGCTCTTTTTATACTTTCTTTAATATTTTAAGTTAT
>CAKNWT010253828.1:0-15649 GCA_932066315.1 Andricus coriarius | reverse complement strand
ATGGCACTCGTTACAGCATTCTTTTTCATTTTTACAATGATCGTACTCTTTCGCGAATTTATTCTATTTTTACAGAGACGTTTTCACTATACCGTGTGTGGGGATTCTAATTTCCCATGGCTTGCTTACGTTCGGCGAGCCATTTATCAAGTCTTTCCATATTGCGAGCGTTGTCTTGCAATTTCATATTATTTAACATAATGTCTAACTCAACCATATTTTGTGGTACATTTTTCTGGCTAGTCGGAGGCGGTAAATAGACTTTCTTAAAATTTTTGTCGCCGCTGAAGAAAGACTCGATAATTTTCTTTTTATCCATTTCTAAATAATTTCAATAAAAGCCGAATTTGACTTTTCTTTCAACTCGCATGCCCCACGTTGGGCGCCAATTGTAACCCTGTGACTTTTGCGCGGTTAACTTTTTAATTGTTCAATCAATTAATTGTTTAATTTCTCATTAAGGAATGAAACATCAAGATAGAATAAAGGTAAGCATGCGAGGAAAAGTAGAATTTGCTGTTTACCAAAACACAATTTATTCAATAAAGCCTATACTAGCTGATAACATATAAGTCCCTACGTCTAAGCTATTCAAATATTGATCTTTAGAAAAATAAGTCTTTTTTATTTGGCAAGTAGCCTTTGGTATTTTATCAGTCGATGCTGATTTTGCAATAATACTGCACTTTTGTGCTCTTAAAATCCTAATGATAGCTCTTTTGGCTATATATCGCTTTTTAATATTTGTTTATTTTATTCAATAGTTTGACAAAAAGCCCTTATCCGGGTAGGATTTCGTATCCTATAATAAAAGAATATAATTAAAAGTAAATTTGACGGCAAGGATGCAACCTTGTGCCTTTAAACGTATCAAGAATACAACATTCGCTATAATCGCTATAAATGCTATTCGATGATTTTAATTACTTATTCTTAAGAGTGACCCTTATTTGGGTAGGATTCTATATCCGTAAATCGCATACAATTTAATGTAAAAGAAAGAGGTAAGAAAATTTATCTATGCGCGTCTTTCAAAAGGAATCTCTTTAGGATTCATAAGTCAAAGTAATTAAGACTAGGCCTTTTAAAATTTCGGAGCCTCAGCTCTGGACCCCGGAGGTCTTAAATCTTTATAATTCGCAGGTGCTTCTATGGCACGGTAAGAAGGGTCGTTGCCCTTGAGACTTATTGAGTCTTCAAAAATATATTTCACTGCTTCGGAATTTACCTAGCTCTAAGGCTATCTCCTCTAAAAGAGAGAGAGAAAAAGAGAGAGAGAGAACAATCCCTGAAGGATTTATGATCGGTGACGTTTCCCTTCCAGGGGACGTTCCACGTAAATACTATCCCAATTCCCGGAAAAACATAAGTTATTCTGCTAAACTGGTATTGGCCTTTCTAAACCAGGTTAGAAAGTATCAGTCTGCTTTTAAGACCGTTACCAAAGTTTAGCCGTGAGATTTATATTTGACTAACTGCCACTTCCTAGACTAGTGTACGAGAAACTCGCCCTATTCGTCTGTGGTTCAATTAGTGAAATATTCTCTTTATAAAATGCCCAGAGAAATTTAGTAATTTTAACTCTCAAAAATAAACTGAGCCTTCAAAAATTGTCTCTCACAGTTGAGATCACTTAGAGTAGCTCGCACAAGAAGTAAGGATTCAGAAAATATTGGGAGAGTTCAAAGATTCTCTCAATATTTTCCAACTCTTAGAGAGTAGTATGGAACTGCCAAAAAAAGAGGGATCTCAAGTCACTCCCGAAGGACTACTTCTGCCTTATTCCTTGCGGTTCGCCCGCAAGCCTCCAACTCCTCGTTTTCGGTTGCGTAAGAGTTTTTATAGGCTCTCCGTGGGCCTTCTTCCCACTGCTCTGCTTTTAGTTTTTAGTGGGAGGCAGCGGAGTCTGCGCTCTCGATATTCTCCTGAGTGATGCTGCTTTACGTGGCAATCGCTCAGAAGAATATAGTTTTGCCTATTTTTAGGAGCCTTCTGTAACTCGGAGGTTACAATACAGGTCGGTATAGCAGTTTGCGTGAAAACTCAAAGTGCTTCCATTTCTTTAAATCTTGTCAAATATTCGCAATTAAATTAATAATCTACAATTCGTCGACTGAAATGTTATTTATAATGAAAGTGAAATGTACGGGTGGAACTTTTCCCTAAATTCGCTCTAAATGGTAAAAATTTAATGCGAATACAGTTCATTGTAGGTTATCTCTGTTATTTATTTGCTTAATTGAACCTTTCGACTTGAAATTCAATTTTAGTTTTGGTTAACAGGAAGAAGGTATCATGTTTTATTATTTAGGATCAAAAATGATATGCTAAACTTATTTTGAATTTGTGTAAAATAGAATTATCTTATTTTTCTTGTAAATGATTCACATGAATGTATATGAAATTTAATATACACGCTCCTAATGGCGATTTCATATGCTTGATATATTGATTTTAATACACATGGGTATATTCAATTTAATATTATTTTTAACAGTGTAACGGGAGTTTATATTGATAGAGTGATCGAAAAATATTGACGTTGATAGAATCAGGATAGGATGAGATAGAGAAAGATTGATCTGGATGGATGAAGGATGAAAGGAGATAGAAAAAAGGAGATTGAAAAAGATAACGACAGTTTAGATTGATAGAGAGATATAAAAATATTCTTGTTGATAGAATCAGGATTGCATGAGATAGAGAAAAGGAGATTTGAAATGAAAGACGTGAATTTAGATTGACAAAAAGATAGAAAAAGTTTGACGTGGATAGATAAATGATAAGAAGAGATAAAGAAAAGGAGATTGAAAGAGATAGCGGGAATTTAGATTGATTGAGAGATCGAAAAATGTTGACGTTGATAGCATCAGGATAGGATAAGATAGAGAAAAGAAGATTGGAAAAGAAAGACGTGAATTTATATAGACAAAAAGATATAAAAAGATTGACACGGATAGATCGAGGATAAGAAGAGATAGGGAAAAGGAGATTGAAAAACACAAAGAGAGTTTAGATTAATTGAGAGAGAGAAAACGATTGACGTTGCTAGAAGCAGGATAGGATGAGATAGAGAAAAGAAGATTGGAAAAGAAAGACGTGAATTTATATATACAAAAAGATAGAAAAAGATTGATGCGGATAGATCGAGGATAAGAAGTGATAGGGAAAAGGAGATTGAAAAAGATAAAGGGAGTTTAGATTAATTGAGAGATAGAAAAAGATTGACGTTGATAGAAGCATGATAGGATGAGATAGAGAAAAGGAGAATGGAAAGGAAAGACGTGCATTTATATAGACAAAAAGATAGAAAAAGATTGACGCGGATAGATCGAGGATAAGAAGAGATAGGGAAAAGGAGATTGAAAAAGATGAAGGGAGTTTAGTTGATAGAAACAGGATAGGATGAGATCGAGAAAAGGAGATTGGAAAAGAAAGACGTGAATTTAGATTGACAAAAAGATAGAAAAAGATTGACGTGGATAGATAAAGTATAGGATGAGATAGAAAAGAGTGAATTGAAAATGATATACGCGAATTTAGATTGACAAAGAGATAGAATGGGATACATTTTCTCTATCTATTTCGATTATAAAGATTCAAAATGATTCAAAAGGATAGGATCTCTATCTTTTTACTTCCAGCAGGGCTACGTCGGGTAGCGCGAACGGACCTTTTAGTTCGTAACACTGGGAAAATCTGAACAGGCGAGGAGTGCGTTTGGAACGCATCGAGCGTTAACCCAGCATTTCGCTCCCAATCCCTGGAATTTTCAACGAAAAGTTACATGAATGTCTCTAAAAGTTTCTATATAAAAATATATGTATGAATTTCTACGAGAATATTTTTGAACCTTTACGAAAATTTCATTTTCGCTTTTTGTAATTACTGCAAAATACGTATTTACTTTGAAACTTCTTAATTTTTGTAGGGTTTCCAATTTCACAATGTTATACCTTCTACTCAATCATACAAACATTGAAAATGTTCATATTGAAAGCATTCATATTCAGTTTTATATTTAATAATTTTAGATTTCAATATTCTAAATTGTTTGGTTTTAATTGTTTTTAGTTAATATATGTTTAATAATTTTAGAAACAAATATTCTAAATTGTTTGGCCTCAATTTTAAACGTACACAATAGTCTGGTTTTTTTAAATTCTTCGAAATCGCAGAAAATCAAATGGAAAGAATTCATAGTTGCACAATTTTCAGTTGATAGTGTTTGTTACTAAACAATTTTTAATAAAACGCATCCGAAAAAAATGCATAACAATAAAAAATTAATTAAATTAATTTTTCAAATTTAAGCCTTAAGAAGAAAAGATTTTAGAACTACGAATTGAAAACTGAGTTTATTACATTCTCATCGTAATGAAAAGGTATTGGTTTTATGTGAAAAATGACTTTCGCGGATTCAATCAAATGTCGGCGTTTTGAGGCCCTCTGAGTAAGAAAGAATTTTGTTACGCCGGTGTCTGTTTGTCGCTGTTTTCGTCGTCGTTGTACCTGTAAACATGATGCATATGAACGAATCATCCGATTGGTTTTCCCTTTCGCACACTTTATAACGGAATGAAAAGAAAGGTCGAGTTCGCCAGCCAGCTATTTTTGATGAAATTTCGAAAAGTTAAAGCATTTTCAAAGTTTTGAGACCATTTTTTTCAAGATTCAAAAATTCCATGTACAGTAATTCATAGTCCTCGAAAACTTGAACAATTCACCTTTTTGATTTTTTTTCGATAAAAAGAAAATTATCAGAGTTATAGCATTTTCAAAATGCAAAGAAACAAAAAAAAATGAACATTTTGAGACAAAGAACGCACGATACGAAAAAAAGTCAGGAAAAGAAAAACGCTGCTTTTTGAAAGCCCTACAAGATTATTATAACAACATTTTGCTTTTTTTTTTAATCGAAAATTCAAATATTGGTCGAACAAAAAAGAACGAAAAATAAAAAATTTCATTTTGCGATCAAACTACACTGTCAAAAATTTCGGGAATTTCCCCCACTTTTTAGTGGGGAAAAAGCCACATTTTCTCTGGGGGAAATCATTTTCCCCAAGATTTGTGGAAATTTCCCTAAAAGTTCTGATAATTCATTAAAAAATTGTGGAAAAAATTGTAGTTCACGAGAACTTCGCCAGGGCGCGCCACGTGTCACCTCTCTCGAAACAGAAATGACGCGTTGAGTGTCTTAAGAAAGCAGTCGACGCGAAGCAAAGTATACTTACCTGGCGCTACAGTGCGTTCACCACGTGGGACTTAAAGGTGGAATTAGAGAGCACGATATTTAGCGAATGCGACACCAAGTGGGAATAGAATTAACTAATGTGCATGGCGGCGAAACCTTCGCCCCTCCCCCGACCTAACCTGAAAAAATTGAAAATACACGAAAACCATTTAATTATCAATCAGATTTCATTCTGAAAAAATGTGTTAAGTATAAGAATGAAACAAAAATTTGAAATATAAAGAAGATAGTACTATGAAATATATTGCCAGACAAAAATTTTGCCTTTAGAAAATAAATGTTTCACTTTTATACATAACACATTTCTCAGGAAGGAATCTGCTAGATAATTAAATGGTTCTCACATATCCTGTAATAATATGAAGAAATGTTGAAGACCAATTCATAAATTTGTTAAATTTGCAAACCTACTAAATAATATAATTATGAATTGATGAAATCATTTGAAACTATATGTACTTAGCCCATAAAATAAAATATATTTCAATGTGGTAAACATCAAGTTGTTGACATGTGTTGGCATCACAACTGTGTTGACGACAAAATCCGCTGGCGCCGCCAATCGGGAATAGAAATAACTATAATCGGTCTCATTTTTCCCCATTAGAGTGAACGCACTGTGCCTGGCGCATAGGCAACCGTGATCAACAACATGATGATCAACAAGGCGGTTCCTTCATTACTTTTTTTATTAGTATCGTCCAAATTTTGGCGAATTTCGCCCACATAAATTTCGGGAAATTCCCGAAATTTCAAATCACTACAGAATAACATAAGAATATTTCCCATCAAATTTTGGGGAAAATTCACCACTTTTGGGGTAATGTTTCAGAAAAGTTTAGGGAGATTTCTCTATATAATGAGTGTTAATATTCAAAAAGTTTTAAGCAATTTTCCACAAATTTTGGGGAATTTCCCCTACATGAATGCTGTGAAAATTTCCGAAATTTTAGGTATTACTTCACAATAGCATAGGGAATTTTCCCCATCAAATCATGGGGAAAATTCACCACTTATTGGTTAATATTCCACACGAATGTTTGGGGAATTTTCCCTACTAAACTTTGGGGAAAATTCCACAAAGTGTGTGGAAATTAGCGTCAACACAATTCTGGGGAAAATTCGCCAAGAAATTTTTTAGTGTGTGCAAGATACGAAAAAAGATAAATTAACCAAATTTGTATACTAAAAAAAGTTCTACAAATTTGTTACAAACCGTTTTTGATTAAATACGTAGTTTTTGTTTTATTCGTAAAAAACATAATTAAAAATTAAAAATTAAATTTTTGGACAAACGACACAAGCTATGATAAAAATGAATAGCAAAAAGTTGCTTATACGAAAAGGAGCTACAAATTTGTCATCAATAATTTTTTGATAGGACGCGTAGTTTTTGTTGGAATCGTAAAAAATAACATTAAAAATAAAAAAATTTTTTTTTTGAAAAACGACTCATGGTGCGAAAAAAAGTTAATAGCCAAAAAATGTTCACTTAAAAGGATCTACATATTTGTCAATAATAATGTTTAGATAGGACGAGTAGATTTTCTTTTCTTCGTAAAAAATATGATTACAAATGATGGGTCGGGGAACAAAAGGGCCTAACCCCGTTTTTACAAATTTTTCAGGACGCCAGAAAAACGTTTGTATTTTGCGAGATTACCGAAAAAAATATAACGGATATATATGATCGATAATCTCCACTCTTGAACGTTGTTCTTTAAAATTTCATGCGAATCCGTCAAATAGTTTTCGATTTATGAGACATCAAAGTTAAGCACGGGCCTAACTCAAGGGGGTACAGGCAAACGAAAGGGCCTAACCCCGAGCAGCAAGCTTGGGTTGCTCCAAAGCCTTTGACACAACCTAGTCACGCTAAATGGCACCACATACCTATAAAGTGGCAATAAACCTAGACAAACAGAATAAAAACATCGTTTTTCCCGAAACGGCGTTTGTTTGACGACTCCAAAAATGTGAAAAAGTTAATTTCGATAAATGTGTAGGATAGGCCCTTTTGTTCCCGGACCCTTCAATTAAATTTTTGGAAAAACGACACAAGAGACGAAAGAAATGAAAAGACAAAAGATGGCCATCCAAAAAAGATACCCAAATTCTGCTATAAACTCTTATTATAAAAATATATTGAAAATAAAAAAATTCAACGACACAAAAGCTACAAAATTGTATTTAACAAAATTTTCCGCCTAATTATATCTAAAAATTGGTTTCAAACCACTTTACGCTAGGATGCATATTTTTTGTTTAAATCGTAAAAAGTAATATTGAAAGTGAACCAATTAATTTTGTGAAAAAACGACACAAGTTGCAATGAAACGTTTAATAACAATTTTCTCATAGAATGAACCCTTTTTTAATCATAAAAACAAGACAATGAAAATACGTATGTTTCAATACCAATGCATATTATGAATTTTAATAATATAAATTTATTGAAATGATGCATTTTTCAGGGTAGCTAGAAATAAAAATTAGTGCAAAATAAGGAGCAAGTATTGAAGTAATCACAAAAAATAAAATTTGTTCATTATTTTGCAATATCTGAATAAGCAGTACCAGACCAAGGTACAGAAATAACTACAATATATATTAACATAATGGTGATGAAAATAATGTGGAAAAGTTCACAATTTGGACAAAATCGAGTGCGAAGCACGAGATACGTGATGAGAATGTGTTCGTTGAAGCCGAAGGAGCTTTAACAAAAGAGAATTCACAATTACCAAATTGCAGTTGTCGATGCTTTGACCTTTAATTTTAAAAGGTCTTTGCACAAATATGGGAGAAATACAAAAACCGAGCGCGTAGCGCGAGGTAAATACATAATCGATCGCGAAGCGCGAGAACCAACAGTCTTAAACATTTCAAACTAAACTTGAAAAAAAATTTTCAAATTCGATGTTTTCACATAATTTTTAAAAAAACTGTACGATTTTTAGTTAAATATTTTAAAACAATGAATCATTAAAAATAAAAAAATATGTGATTGAAAGATTTCCTCGAATTGATACTATAGTAATTGAATAATTTCTTTAATTTTAAATGCTTACAATTTCGTAGTTCTGAATGTTCATATTTATCGCGAAATTTTCAATTTTTCCCTTTTATAGGTTTTAATTTTTCAAATGAAAGTGAACGTGTACAATAATTGTTATGAAATTATAATTAACAATGTGAACATTTTTATTTGAAAGTTTTTTTTTTTTAAGTACTAAAACAAATAATTCATAATAGTATAATCAATGTTACAATGTAAACACATATAATTATACCGTGTATTTTTTATATTTATAATTTATTTATTATATTACTGTTACTCTATTTATAATACCTCCGAAAATCCACAGTAGGTATATTTTATTTATAATAGACACAATAATGATAAATATAAATTAATAAGTTTGAAAGCTTTCTTTTTTCTTTATAAATCCACAGTTCAAATAGAATAAACGATTAGAATTCTTATGAAGTATGTTTTAAAAAACACTGTAAATACTTGAATGTCATCATTTTGTACATTTTTATACTTGTTATACGTAATTCACACATTTTTCCTATTTTTGTTTGAAATTCGAGAATGATGTATAAGACTTTTCGAGTTAATTCTGCAATTCACATATTCAGCGTTGAACTTGGTTCAAATTTGCCGCTTGACGTCCTGTTCGAAATGGAGGACATGTTACGTTTACGTTGATTAATTGACTTTTTTTAGATGCGCGTGGCGAGCGCGAGACCATAGTCAGGGTTGGTAACGTATAATACTCCACGTATTATACGTGGTTTTCTACGCGTATATTACCAAAGATATTTTTGATATTACCCCGTATATTACCTCTCTAGTTTTCTACGTGATTTGACGTATATTACGTCCGAATGGAAACTTTCAGCGCACATGAGTCAATATCGAAAAATACCTCGCATAACCTATTTTTCTTGTCGTGAGTCGTAATCGCCGTGTTCGCTTTTCAACTTTTCATTGCAGTAAATTATAAAAAGATGTATCGAGGGGGTAGACCTAAAAGAAAAATGTGTGACCAATTATCCTACAAACTCATAAGTCTTATCACAGAAAAGACACTTTGCGAAAGTTTTCTGTCCTTCTTTCTTCCGCTCAAAAAACATATCCTTCCATGGGATTACATTATGATGTTGGGATTTTCTTCCCAGCCCAGGCATAATTATTATTTTCAATTACTATACCGCATTCAACAGAACTACTAATAATTATTATATTTCAAAAGTGAAGTTATGTACTTGTCAACACTTATGACACTGATTTTACAAGCCGGCCATCTTGAAAACGTAACTGACAGGAGTTTTCTACTGTTTTCGACGTATATTACGTCAAAAACGTATTATACGTAGAAAATACTTGAGTTTCGCGTAACTGACCAACCCTGACCATAGTTTGAAGAAGGATCATTAAAAGATCTTTATGACGGAGATCAAGATCAAGTGTGATCCCAACTTTGGCATGTCGTGCTACTGCACTTGCCCGGCATAGTGGCCCTCATTGGTCGCTGTCGGCGCGCGATTCAAACCGGGTATAATTAACCATTATTGAAATTAAAATAGATAATAATAAATTGCACAATATACTCAAGACAAAATGTGTGTATTCAAATAAGAACTACAATACATTCAAGTTCGTAAATGCATTTATAGGTTATATAAATATATTAAGGTTTAAAATGCAGGGTGTCCCAGACCTAAGGGCCCTGGAAATCGAGTGTAAAACCCCGTCTGGGATTCAGGGCAAACGGTGAAGCCATTTTGCCTAATTTTTTGTATACATGCTCTAAAGAATATAGAGACTGTCGGTAAAGTTTTAGTTTTTCGAAAAAAATTATATTTTTCATGCAAAAATTAAAAGAAATAAATTGTCGTCGATAGCATCGTTGGGGTTGTGTGTTCTACTATTCAGCGAAGCAGGAGCAGGCAAGGCAGTACAACACACTACCACAACGATGCTATCGACAACAATCTATTTCTTTTAATTTTTGCATGAAAAATATCATTTTTTCGAAAAACTAAAACTTTACCGACAGGCTCTATATTCTTTAGAGTATTTAAAAAAATTAGACAAAATGGCTTCACCGTTTGCCCTGAATCCCAGACAGGGTTTTACACTCGATTTCCAGGGCCCTTAAGTGTCCGGACTTATATAGCTGTATACAAATTTAAACAATAAATAATAAATTCCTTTTCCAAAAATCACTTGAAGTTTTAGTTTTTGAGTTATATACTGCCTTGGAATCCCGCTCACGCACACGGAACTGCTTATATGACGCTCCTGATTGGTCCAGCTTAAATATTTTATGAGTGAAAAACTAAAACTTCAACTTTTTTTTGGAAAAGGAATTTTCATTTTCTTTTATTTCTATACAGCTATATAAGCCCGGACAGCCTGTATATATTGTATAGAAAATTTCAAAAATATTATAAATATTTTTAAATTGTTAAATACACATTTTTCTTCTTTAAAAACCTTTGTTAATGAAATATAAAATTATCTTTTGATATCAAAGAAAATATGCTATTATTAACAAAATATAGTCACTAGTTTTTTTTTCTAGCCTTGCATCACAAACTACGTCATTTCTGATATTATTGTGCGGTTTATAATAATCATCTACTTTAATTTCAATAATTGTTCATTATACCCGGTTTAAATCGCGCGCCAACAGCGACCAATGAGGGCCACTGCACCGGGCAAGCGCAGTAGCTCAACATGCCAAAGGTCTTTATACAATATAATAATGCATGTTTGGTGTACTTGAATTGGACCGTGTGAAAAAGTCCGAAGAAATTGATATCGACGATGAAGGATTTAGGCAGTGAAAATGGAAGTGATCAGGAAGTATCTGAAGGTCATTTAAATCTTATCGAGGCAGTCAGGGAACTTGATAAAGGCCAAAGGTATTGTTTTATTTATAGGTTATGTTAAAACACGTGTGTGTTAATACAGTTTCTACAATCACATTTGTCTCTATTTTTAATGTTTTGACTGTTCTCGCAATTTTAAGAATATTCTTGAACCATATGTAAAAATTCAAAACTTATTTTCCAAATAAAAAATTGTTAATTTTAAGCGTATTTTACGAATATTTCTTAACGAAAGCTTAATAGAGCCTGATAAAGCATTCAAGTATGTTGGCAGCGCCATCAGACGGCGAAATTTTTGAACGGCTGGGTGAGTCATGCCGTGTTGTGCAATTACCATGGATAACAGTGTAAATATTTTAGGGGCTACAGCCTAAAAAACCAGATCAAGACTAATTTTTTGCGTAGTAGGTTGCTCAAATACGGAGCATAAAAATGTGAAATTACAATTTTATTCTTTTTCGAGACACTGGTGGCAAAAAAAGCGAAAACAAGTGTGGTTAGCTGCTGTCCATAGGAAGCAATATAAAGTACATATAATTTCTTAAAGACTAAAATAAGCCTCACAGTCCCTCTGGGATAAAATATAGGGACCACAGGGTACTTCTTGTCATGCTAATAGGGTACTTTTTCGCGTTCAAAGGATAACAACTTCCGGATAAATGCATAAGACTTAAAAATAATTCAAGTTAAATTTCAAACAATTTAAATGAATTGAAAACAATTTAAAAATATAAGAAAACTTAATTGATTTCTGTAAATTTAGAAAAGCTTAGACAAATCTAAGGGAATTCAAAAGAACCGAATAAACGGAACGGATACGCTACAGCGTATCTTTATAGTATCCACATCATATCCTCTCCGTATCATTCAAGAAAAACTCATTAAAAAGGGAAGGTGAACATTTAACTTGTTAAAATTCGGATTGTCATGGAGTAATTGCAATAGTTTTTCTTGCAAAATAAAAACTTTGAAAAAATATAATGCCTATCGACAACATGGGTGGAAGGCGTTTTCAAACGTCCATAATCAAGCATCCATAATCGTTTAAGCAGTACTGCTTAAACGATTATGGATGCGCTTGAAGTCGCTTTCAGCCCACTTTGCCGATAAGTATTATATTTTTTTAAAGTTTTTATCGTTGCAAGAAAAACGATTGCAATTACTCCGTGACCTTCTAACGCAAAATTTCACGTAGAATCCGAATTTCAACAAGTTAAATGTTCATCTTCCTTTTTTAATGAGTTTTTCTTCCATGATACGGAGAGGATACTATATGGATACGCTATAGCGTATCCGTTCCGTTAATTCGGCCCGCTAGGGTTAAATTGAAACTTTAAAAAATTCTTAAAATCCTTTGAATTAAATAGAATTGAGTGAATTTAGAAAAACTAAACTCAATTAAAAAAATTCAAGAGAATTCGAAAAAATTGAAAAGAATTCAGGGTGATTTAAAAAAACTTGAAATCTTTGAAATCCTACTAATTTCTAACCAAACAAGTTACTTTGGATAACGTAACAAAACGAAAGCTTCTAACGGGTCCTTGTTTAAAACCCTACGAAATATCCCTCACTTCTTGTGAATAAATTCTTTGAAATCCATTAAAATATTATTATACCCCGTGAATTTTTATGAAATTTGATATTTCTGGAAATCCTGAAAAATTAATTGAAATACCGTGAGAGCTTTTAAAATTCCTTGAAATCATTGAAATCCTTAGGAAATCTTATAAAATTCCTTAGACTCTTTTTAAATATCTTTAAACCTTATAGGTCCTGTAAAATCCTTCCATATCTTTCAACCTTCTATGTAATTATTTAAAACCGGATACCAATTTTTTTAAATCCCTTACAATTATTAAAACCCTTGGGAATGCCTTGTAATTGTGTAAAGCTCTTCAAAATGCTCGGGAATCTTTTAAAATACCCTAAAATATTTTAAATCCCATTAAATAACTGAAATCAATAAAAAATTACATGTAATCTTTGGAAGTAACGTAAAATATTTCAAATCATTTAAAGTCTTTTAAAATTCTTTTACATATTTTAAAGCTTGTGAAAATGCCAAGGAATTTGAAAAAATACATTGAAATATTTCAATTCTTTGATCATTTTACCAATTGATCCTCAGGGTCAATTCAATAAAAACTTTTTAAAATTCGAAAAAATCCATTGAATTAAGTAAAATTGAGTAAATTTAGAAGAATTGCTTTAAATATTTGAAACCCTACAAAATACCTCACTTCTCGTGAATAAATCCAATGAAATCCACTAAAACATTATAAAATCCCGTGAAATTCTATTATGGGATTGCCTGAAATCCTGGAAAGTGTATTAAAATATATTGAGGGCTTTAAAATCCCTTAAAACCATTGCAATCCTCGGAAATCTGGTAAAATCTGGTGAAATCTTTAAAAACAGCTTAAAACCTTATAGCTCCCGAAAAATTGTTCAACATCTTCCGAAATTCTAGAAAATTCTTTATCCTAAAATAGTCCAAACGCTTTGAAATGTTCAAATTTTACTGCTTGAAAGCCACTTTGAATTCAAATTACCATTTTTCATGATGTATTTGATGTATTATTTCATTTTTATTTCTTGCCTGTACTTACAGCCACATATAGGCCTTCAGCTTAACTCAACTACCCGTTCGGTTTGGCGGCGCCACGTGCGTCCCATCAGAGACACTTGGGAGCTCTATAATTCTAACTTTCGGAAAAAAATTAATTCAATTTTAATTTTAAAGAAAAATGTCACGGATTTTTCTGAATCTTGTGAAAAAAAGTATGCATTTAATTTATTGACTTTCTAAAACCATGATCTGGTTTTTACAATAATGCAGAACAAATTTAATTTAAAAAATCTTTTATTTCGGCAAAAGCTATATACATAATAAAAACGTTTGATACACAAGTTATTGAAATTAGCCAATTTTTTACTCCGAATACAGATTTGATTCAAACCGGGAATATATCATAATAAAAGATGCTAACATTTTGCGTCCAGTATTAGGCCAGGGAACGAAGAACCAAAAAAGACTAATGAAGGAAATAATTAGTAACAAGCAGAAAATTGATCTAAACCCTCCTTGATAGGCTGATAATGAACCTGTAAACGTATGATATCGATTGAACCTCGAATTGAACAACGGGTAAACAATTCATATTAAAAAATGGCGGCGATTATCAGTTTTTCGAGTAAATATCTGAAACTGTTCAGTTTAGCTCAATTGAGGTTCTATAGAAAAATGTGGAGCATTCTTTCCTCTATAAAAAAGATTATTCTCTTTTTTACATAAAAACAATAGTTTGCTTATAAAATAGGATTTTTTTGTGGCTTACGCTTGTACACATGTTGGCTACAGTTATCCAAAAAAAAGAAGTCCAAAATGCAAATTTGATCATGATTAAGAACTATGTCTCACACAGTATATGCGAAATTGCAATACTTCTATTATTTTATTAAATATTTCTAAAAAATCGCCTTATGTTTTACATTACTTTTGTCATAGTAAGCGTTTTAGATTTTCGTTCATACTTCGTAACAAATTTATTTCATGTTTGTACAATGTGCCTGCAAATTTTCAAAAAAATCAGAAGATATGTTAGTATTCTAAAAAGGTATTTTCTGTGACGATGTGAAAAATACATTGAAATAGGAAATTTCGGAAGGCGGCCGTAGGTACTAAGTATGTTTCTATGACAAGAGACAAATAAAGTAACCCCTTGTAATGTGATCGCCTCTCCGCAGCCGGGGAAGGGATAGAATCCCTTCTCCACGGTATAGTGAAGTACAGCAGTGTACTGTCAACTATACTTTTATATTTCTACGGTTTTGTTTTGTTTCGAAATAATTTATTGATAAACGAAATGTACATTTTTATTTTGTATATTTTGTTAACTATTCTGTCTGAGCCCTAATAGCACTCTTGGGAACGTTCTACTGGGACCTGAGGGGTACCTTCCCTTATTGTTATTTTTAACAACAATTATCTCGTAAACCGTAAGAGAAATGTAAAAATGGATGTCATTTTTGAGTCTTGAGTACCACATATACTTTTCTATCTGCCGCCGCGAGTTGCGTAGTTTCTTTTAGGACCCATCGATTTTACACGTTCCGAAAGTTTCCGCGGAACATTCCAGGAGCTTTCAGTGATATTACGGAGGGCTTTGTTTGTTGGTGAAAAAATACAAAGTGGAACAGTTAATTATAGATATATACTATTGAAGCATAAAAAATATGGTTTACATATATCATGTTTTCAAATAAACCCAATTAGGTAATTTAATCTTTGCATTTATTTACGAAAAGTAAAATAGTACAGAAAAAAGAAAAGGAATTACAAATATTAAAATATATACGTTAGACTTTTAAACACTAATTCGGCAAACGGAATTAAATAAAAATCGATAACAAGATTACGTCCAGTATAGTCTCGATATGCTTTTTCATGCCATTTGCACTGATCATAAAAATTAAAAAAAAAAA
>CAKNWT010253818.1:0-13815 GCA_932066315.1 Andricus coriarius | reverse complement strand
ATTAGACGTCTTAAGAGCATCCCTAGGATGTCCAAAAGACATGTACCAAAAGACGTCTTAGGGACGTCTCTAAGACGTCTCTAGGACATCCTTAATTTTTTGCCCACTGGGTAGTTTGTGTGCGTTTGGGGTGCTTTCTATATGCGTTTGTGTTTGTCTTTTCGTTCTTGGGATTGTACCTGTCGCTTCATTTGATTGTTCTTCCCTCATTCTAATTCTCTCCTAACCGTTACGAATTCTAAATTTTTGTCTATATTTTCTTATCTATTTATGTTTTCGACTGACTGACTTTCTGTGTTTTCGTTTTCAAAATTATTTACACTGCTGTCCCGCTTTACCCGTTCCTAATACACCACACAAGGTAGTGCAACGGGGCGAGAGAGAGAGGCTCTGCGTGGTCAGCGGAGCAACTCCGAAACAACGCAGGGGCTTATGAATAAAACAGACAGTACCCGTGACGGTTAATCGCGTCATCTGTTTCAGTTATTTTCAGTCAGTTGAAAAAATGTGACCGAAAAATATAAGGAAGCGTTTAACGATCGCTCATCAATATAAGCTTATTAAAGAAGTAAAAGCAGATGCAACATAAGAGTCTACTTTACAGAAATACGTTATCGCTCAGAATACGTATAATGATGTGATAGCTCGTGAATCTGAGTTAAGGAATATGTGAAGTGAAAAGTTATAAATATCCGAAGAAAAAATCTTCGAATGCAAGTGATAATGTGGTAACAGAAAAATTTTGATTCTCATTTGAGCAAAATATTTAGTTTACCTTTGCATCAGACAAATTGAATGCATATAATCATAAAGTAGAAAAGTTTGTTTTGAGGTAATGTTTGGAGTATTAAATCTTTCTCAAAGATGTGTTTATAAACATTTATCAAATAAAATTTATTATATATTAAAATATTTAGAAGTTCTGAAAAATTTTTTATTTGAAAAAATTTTAAACAACTTCTAGATTTCTCAAGATTTGGAAATAAAAATTTTGAAGCTTTTCAAGGATGTTGTAACTATTTGAAATAAAAATAATTTTACTTCTAACTTACGAAGTGTTCAGTTACGAAAATTGTAATTTTTCAATGTTCGATGTTTCTAACTTAAAATTACTTAAAATAATATAATTTTGAAAATTTTATAGTTCATTGATTGATTCTTCAATTTGGAGTATTGAAAATGATAACGTGAATTTATATTTTTGGAACTGAATCTGATTCTTTGAACTCCATAATTTATAAAAGTAAGTAATTCTAAATTTTGCAGTTTATCTGCATTTCATTTAAAATTGTTTAATTGGAAAGTGTTAGTACGTTCCATTTTATATGCATAAATTATTGATAATTCGAATACAACATTTTTAAAATCAAAAACTTAAACTTCAATTTAATAGTTTTAAATTCAACAGTTCCACTTTGAGTTCTGTAATTTGTAGTTTAGTTTTTATTCCTTCAAATTGAGAAATGTTTAGCGTCAGTGTTCGAATTTTTTAATTTTATTGACCGTGAAAAATGTTTGCGAACCGAAAAAAAAACCAGAAAAATGGCCAGGAATTTTTTTCTTCGATTAAAATGACCACCCTGTTCCATGTACGCACATACATATAAATGAGTACTTTGATCCAGTTTGATTTTCGAGCACAAAGATTTTCATGTTCATTATGATATTATAAAACCAAAATGGCAAAAATACAAAGAAAATATTTTTTTGGACAAAACTCCAACAAGAATGGTTCATACGACCCTGATTGTCTACGGTTTGGAGAGTCCCGGTTTACCGCCAAGGTCATTGAGGGTATCCCTGAAACGGCTGGTAAAGCGGGAGTTCAGTGTAATAGTACATTATGCAACAAGGGGCAAACGTAGAAGATTTTACCCGCGGGTGAGTTTACTGCCCGAACGAGAATATTGTTCCAGAGGGTGCGTTTACTGCGCGAGCGAAGCGAGGGCAGTAAGCACCCGAGGGAAAAATATTATCGTAAGGTCAGTATAATCACCCAAGGGAAAAATATACTTTTGCCTGGTGTTGCATATAGTATTTTATTCCACTCTCGACTGAAAGTCCACTTTTTGGTGCTGAAAAGCGGGGTCGAAACAACTTCGCATTCTAAGGAGATTTTTTGAAAATTAAATTTTTTTTCGAAATTTTGAGTTTTTTGAATTTTTTGACATTTTTGAACATTTTGAATTTTTTGAAATTTTTGAAAATTTTTGGAAAAAAATTACTTTTGCTCCACTAAATTTTACTTTCGCCCCGCTAAATTTTACTTTCGCCCCGCTAAATTTTACTTTTGCCCCGCTAATTTTACTTTTGCCCCGCTGATTTTACTTTTGCCCCGCTAATTTTACTTTTGCCCCGCTAATTTTACTTTTGCCCCGCAAAAATATTTGTCGGGAAAAATATGCTACTTTCGCCCCGCTTATCAGGGGCAAAAGGTGGGTTTTTCGGTCGGGTGTGGAATAAATTTATTTGTTCGTTATCTTCTTCAATTTCTGGATATAACCTATTCCCCCTATTTTCCCTTTTTTCTCTCTCATTTTCTACCCGGTTTGCCATTTTCGGAATAATTTTTATTTTGTCCGATCTTATTTGCATTCGACTTTTTCTATTCTTATGGCTTAGGTCAGGGGTTCCTATAGCTGATTAAAAACCGGCAAGTTCACTCAAGTGAGCGTCTCGGTTTTTACTATTAGGAAATTCGCGTGGCCTGACCACGTAACGGAAGTAAGTAAGTAATTTTAATTCAAAACCATCATGAATAGCAAACATGTATCTAAAGTGATTTTTTTTAATTTCATAATTTCAAATGACTTACGTTCTCGATTTATACGATTTTGGAGGGATTGTGAGTTTTTGTAGGAGGCCGCCAAATTTGTAAGGGATCTCACAAATTAAAGGAAGGGTAGAATTTGGAATGTCGAGAACTGGCAGAAATCAGTTATTAAACAATTTAAATAATAAAGGTGTTTATTAAGCCAACTTACAGTAATTCGAGCCCGAGCCGGGCGGCGAAGCCAAGATCGGGTGAATAGGTTTTTTGACTCGGGTGGCGAAGCCAAGTGTGATAAGGAGATCGTCTTGCGGCGAGTGGGCATCGTTGTAGGTACAAGCGGGTTGGGTACTCTTTTTCTGTTAAGTGGGTTCGGGTGCTGGTAGCACAAGAATGGTTTCTCCGGTGGTGAGATTTTTTTTAATAGCACCAGGAAGTGGTGCGCTCCAGACTTGCTCCTAGGCCCACACGTCCGTATGAAAGTGGGGTGATTAGAACTTTGTTATAGCGTAATCTGAGAGTGGCACAATCGACGAACATCCAAGATCCCTCTGCCTCCAAGCTTGCGTGGCAGAACAATTCTCTCTGTCGCTGTCCTTTCATGGTGCATTCGGTGCTCAGACATTATCACGCGGATGATTCTCTTAAGCTTCTCGAGGTCAGTCATGGACTATGTGAATAAACAAAAGGAGTATGTTAGGAAAGGAATGGCATACGTGTTAATTGGCTTTGCGATGTTCTTCGCACTGAGGTGAGACGCCAGAATCAGACTAACGCGAACCGAAAAAGCAGTCTCAAGCGCCTTTTTTAATAGCAGAGTGGAGCGGACCCCTCGCCTGCAATATGCCACTGTACCTGTACGATTCTTCATCAGTCATCGGTCTAATCAGAGCGAGATCGTCCAGTATCAGTGAAGTATTTATCTGTCCAAAGGACAAATGCAGCTTTCTGTATTTGTCGAAACCCAGAGACATCCGGATGTCAGAAACCGGGTATCCCTCATCAACAATTGGATGACACGCGGATAGATCTTATATATTTTGAGGAACTCAAGTAAGTAACCGTGAGGTATTGAGGAAAACGCCTTTTGGTAGTCAATGTAGGCCACGTGCAAATTACGTTAGTGGTGTTTCACATGCAACATAACCACACTGTCAATCGTGACTTTGTACTTGCGATCACAGGAGCCTCGACAGCCACCTTTTTATTCTTCGGGGAGGACGCTATTGCCCTCGCAATATTTATAGACAAAGTCAGAAATGATACCTGTGAGGCACTAATAGAGGGTCGAGAGGCAGGTGATTGGTCGGCAATCACTAAGACTACCACCATCTACCTTTTTGAGTATCATATACGTTACGCCCTCCATCACAAAAGAGAGTAAGTGATCTGGGCTCTCCACAATGTTTAAAGGGCCCCGCAAGTGTGGGGTGCAGAAACTCTAGGCATCTGTACCAGAAGCTGTGCAATCCATCCACACTCGGCACTTTGCAGTTTTTAGCCCTCTTTAGGATACGAGTTACATTGGAGGCAGAGATTCATAGACTATTTATCACAGGAAACCGTGCAACTCTGTCCTTTTCTAGAATTAGCCACTTCGTATCCTCTATTTAAGATAGTCAATCACTTCCTCCTGGTTCGTAGAGGTTCTTGAACTGATGTTATGTGGGCAAGGGATCCCCAGGTGGCTGATTGCCGATTGCCCTTACGAAATTGGTACAACCGTCCCAGTTTTTCTCTTATTTGACTAAACTCGCCTTGAAGTCGAAACTTCCATGGAGGGCCTGACACATTTCTTGGAACATAGTTGTTAGTATCCCGGCCTCTGAGTCGTATGCTCGTTATCCTGGCACACCCAACCTTTTCTCATTGATTGCTCTTGATCTGCGTACTCTAGGATGGCATTAGTGAAGCACACCATGAGACGCAGACTTTCCTCATTGAGCTCTTCAATGAGTTCAGCAGGAATAAGGCAGGTTCTGGCGGCTGCAAGCCTAACGACTTTCGAACATGAGATAGTCACCCTACTACATCCCCCAGTTCCAACATCGCTCGTCCATAGCGTCTCGTGTGATGGTTATATGAACCTCCTCTTCCACCGAATTTGCGGGATGCGCTACAGGTATTGCTAGTTGGTGTTGCACCTGTTTTTCGATGTTACTTATTTCAAACTCGGATATAAGGTGGCGCCGCCGAATGGATCTTAATTTATCAGCAAGATGTTGATCAGTCACTCTATGGGCCAGTTCAGGATAAGGACCAACAAAGAGACGATGCTATTCACCCCTGGCGGGCCCTCCCCATGCCGTTCGCCGAAAGTGACATCTGATCACGTCTCCATTCATTTCCGGCGTCCACTTGATCCACTTGTTGACCTGCACACCCTGGAGTTGCTGACGGAATCCATTCTAACCTCAGATATTATTCGGTTGATGGTCCTTCTAGGGAGGAGGTTCCCGTCTATTATCTGACGCCTTCGCTGTCTAAAAGGTCGTCTTGAGTTACTGTCTGTAAGTGGTCGACTGGGTGCTCCCAACCGAAACATCCGCTGCTTACCACTTCTTGCCGATGGTCTGGCTGGACAGTAGCTCTTTCGGGTATCCCGGTGAGATCTACCTGTCCATCACGTAGCTCACCACCACCGGCTTGCATGCTTCCACCTCCAGCGGTGGCTCCAGGAGCGCCCCGATGATCCTTGGGAAGCGGCTAACGACTATATATATTTAGAAACTTCTCCGTAAATTTTTGGGTTTTTGGTGCTCCAATTAGTCCCTTTCCCCTTCGACATCTGCCTGTCTAGCATAAGAAACCATGTAAGTAGCAATGCTATAGCCAGCATAGCCGTAAAATTCACGAGAGGAAAGCTCAAGCCCTACCGCGACTCCAACTCGAGAACACCTTCTGTAGGGTAATTATTAATTATGATTTAATTATAATTATTATAGAGTTTTCTTTTAAAACTTGTTCTCGGGTGAACCCTGAGTTTCGTCATAGCCACGGACTAAGTCAAGTGACTGAAGAGACGCGCTGGTAGCTTTATCCAACTATTATATGTGTTATTATCAGAAATTGTCTTTCTCTTTCGTCTTCTATAATATCACTATTTTACTCTCTTAGTTCTTAATTTGCCTTTTTTCTCACCTAGACTACCGCACTACCTACAAAGTAAAATATTTTGTCTTACTTATCAACACTTTTGAAACTACTTGGATTTAATTATAAGGAATCGTACTTTGTAACTCTGATCACTGTTTAATTACTAATAGATTCTATGTACTGTCTGTTCTTTAGACGGCTAACTAGCCCTAGGGACTTTTTAATAAATTCAAATAAACACGAATAAGTAATTCTGGGTTTTATGCTTTAGGTTTTCCCTATTGCGTTCTACAGGCCCAAAGAGCATTGCGTCAACATCCAGTTTCCAGGTTAATTTAGGGTCAAATGTTACTCCTAAACAATTGCTCTACTATGTTGAGCGCTGACTGAATCAGTCCGATTAAGGTGTCCTGATGCTGCCCTTTTA
Source organism: Andricus coriarius (assembly GCA_932066315.1). NCBI lineage: Eukaryota > Metazoa > Arthropoda > Insecta > Hymenoptera > Cynipidae > Andricus > Andricus coriarius. The sequence continues at coordinate 7,522 of CAKNWT010253818.1, read as the reverse complement.
TCACAATCGTCAGTTTATCTATATAGCCTTGAGTGTAAAAACCCGATTCGTTTAAATCATGAATAAAGTCATCAATGACAAGCGCCTATTGGGTCGTTGAAATAACTCCTTCCTGTGGGCATCTCCTTGAAATTTTGGCCTTCACTTTATTAACATGTATCGATGTACGGTTTGCTTTTCAACATGGAGTTCATGCACCTGTTTACGGTGTCACCAACTCCGTGGTTTTCAGCAGAATCGTATATAGATTCAATTGGGGTGTTACTAAATGCCCCTCTGTGTTTAGAAATGTAGTAGTTGCTACGTGAACTTTTCACATTGTGTTGTTAAAGGGGGGGGGGGTAAGCGCATAGAACGCGTCTACGGTAGATCTGCCTGTTAGATAGGCAACTTGATTCCCATGGAGAAGCTGTTCTGTTAGGATTTCCTCTTTCATGTAAAGGTCCACTAATTTTTCTAGCTTTTCAGCATGAAAAAGGTCAAGCTGATCGGTCTTAATGATTTTGCCTTATAGTAGGTATTCTTGCCCGGCTTTGGGATGAAGATTCCTCCATGCTGGCGGAGTGTATCCCATTTCACCAGGGTACATCCATGTCTGTCTTCTTAATAGGAAGAGCACAATTGTCCGAATACGCTTTGTTCGTACCTTTTTTTAGAATGTCGAGAAAATTCTGTATGTTCCATAGACTTCATTCTGCCCGGTACAGCGCCCAGCAAACTCCTGCATGACCATTGTTCGTGGGATGTGATGTTAACACACATCATTCGACTTGAGGCAGTAAGGACAACAACCACAGGGACGAGCCTTTATTAGATTACCTCATAACTACTTATTCAAATTTATTGAATCGGGGTAATACACCTACTTCCTTGACATCTTGATGTCCCGAGGTAATTGATTTGACCTTATGTTCGATAACTATATTAGTGAAGAGTTCAAGGGGTGGAATGTATCGTCGGATACGTTCCTATTCGATCATAGACAGATATGCTTCTCATTGACAGCCGATAGACCTGAGGTTCAAAGGTATAGGGACCCCAAAATAAATAAATGGGATACTTAATAGTCGGGACGTCATACCCACTTCCCCCAGATACGCGTTTGACATGCAATGTTCCTAATAATTCACTATTTAAAAAAAAATTCTTTTTCATTGTTTGTAGAGGAAAAGAAGAGGAATAAAAGTTCTCGTGACACTTATTTGATAAGAACAATAGTTTCTGAAAAAAACGCTAATGGGTAAAATAATGAACAAAAATGATTCTCCTTGTTTTACATAACGGACGCGCAAACCCTCAAAGACTTAAGAATGCCAAATCAATCACTTCCAAAATCGGACGTAGAAGCTTACGAGCACCTCAATGATATAAACTTTACATTCTATATGAACACTCAAGCAAAAATTTTAATCGGGCAAGATCATTGGCCATTAATCATAGCAGAGGAGGTATGCGCATGATCTATAAACGAGCCCATAGCATCACTAACAAAACTTGGATGGGTCATACATGGAAAGATGCACGCTCAGCAAATCCGACACGGAGGTGATTGCGTCATGATGTTCAATGGTCGTGAACTTAATTATAATGGGGACTTGAATTGGGAAAACCCGGACAAACTCAACCTTCGTAATCTCGTCAAAGAACATTTCAGTCTTGAATCAATAGGAATATCTCTTCACATCAGAAAAAATGAGAACAAAAGACGAGCAGAAGATATCTTATCCATAACAGCCCATCAAATAGGAAATTGTTGGGAAGTCGGACTACTGTGGAAAGATGATCATCACGTATCTACCGCTTTTCGATGTCATAAACCCTAATAAGTCAGATAAGCTGCATACAGTATTTGATGCAGCGGATCGTACGGAAGGAACTTGTGTCAACGATAAATTGCTAACAGGACCAGACTGGACGGCGTTCCTTCCGGGAGTACTTATGCGATTTCATTAAGGAAGCGAGCCCTCAAAGAAGAGACTTGAGATATGTTTCTCCAGAATAAAATAAATAAAGAAGACCAGTTTGCCTGGTAATACTTATGACGAGGAAACGTACGGAATTTAGTACCAGGAACTTACAATACATTAAAAATACATTAAAAACATTAAAAATTGAAATGCGGAAGATTTTAAAGAAAAGTACCCATTGGCCGTGGAAGCTGTTACTTGCAAACAGTATGTAGATGACTATCTAAATAGTGTTTGGACTGTAGAAGAAGCAACACAGCGAATAAAGGAAATCTCTCAGATACACATTCAATGAGGTTTTGAACTACGGGCTTGGACAAGCAACCGCCCGTAAGTGCTGATTTCTGTACCACAGGAAGTACTTGCAAAGGACTATCAACCTAGACTTAGACCATGCTACTGAAGAGAGAATCTTGGGCAGCAAAGGGGTTTCGGCAAAGTATTCCTTTACTTCCGATTCAAGCTTTAACGAAATTCCTAGAGAAATATCCTCGGGTATTAAGAGTCCGAAAAAGCGAGAAGTATTACATTTTAGAATGAATATCTTGGATCTTTTAAGCTTTCTTTTCCTGTTTACAATAAAGGGAAATCTGCTTCTTCAAGAAATCTGATATAGAGGTATTCTGTAAAATAAGCTAGTGAGAGACCAGGAATTTGCCAAATGGAAAGACTGGACCGAGCAAATGACAGAACTTGCGCATTACAGTACTCCTCGACCATACTTTAGTCAATCTCATATTTGGATAAACTTGCATTGTTTTCTGCGATGCAAGAGCAGATGCATATTCGACCGTCGCATACTGGCTAATCCTAAATCCGTATAAAGCGCCAGAAATTAGGTCTATTGCTGGGAAAGCTAGAGTAAACCGATTAAAACCCCTATCCGTGCTACGCATGGGGATACAAGGGGCAGTGATAGGAAGTAGACTTGCTTAAACATTTGAAGGAGAGCATAATTTTCAAGTAAACAAGCGAAAATTTTGGATCGACTCCCGTACAGTATTATCTAACCAATCCAGCTGAGTGGAGATGAGTACCATCAAAAGAGAACCCAGCAGACTACGCATTACAGAAGAAACAACTGGGAACCTCTATAGAAAACGTGGGCAAATGGGTAAAAGGACCTACTTTCTTGCTCAGCGATAAGCGTCAATGACATAATTTGGAAAATCCTATGGTTCTTAAGACACCGTATCAATGAAAGAAAGACGTCATAGGATTCGTTGGAAAAATACATACAATTAATCTGCCAGACATCAATCGCTTCTCAACTTGGATTCGTTTAATGCGCAGTACTGCATGGATATTACTTGCAGCGGATAAATGGTTTAAAAAAGCAGAGGGTAAACCAACGCCAGAATACATCAACAAGGCTCACGATATATGGTTGAAAAGAGCGCAGCAAGAATTTTTTGCACGCGAAATACTAGCCCTCGCGGAAAATCGACCACTACCCAAAGACGCTCGCAGCAATAGATGTTCCCCATTCGGTAAAATGTCCAATAATTCTGGACGGAATACACCTATATAAGAAATTGCTGATCCAACATCATCATCACAAGGTGGGGGATGAAACATCGGAGACTATCGTCAACGAACTGAAACCGAATGATTGGATTATAAAAATCGGGCACTCTGTTCGAGCCGTGGTTACAAAATGCACTCGACCAATGCACGTAACAATCGGTCGGCGTCACGAAAAACGATGGGGAGCATTTTTCACATGCCTCACACGCCAAACCGTCCACTTAGAATTAGCTGCATCCCTTGACGTTAATTCAGTTGTTCTAGCTTTAAGAAGAATGATAAATCGAAGAGGAAGCCCGATAGGAATATATTTAGACAATAGTACTAATTTTTGTGCCGGGAATAAGTAATTGAGACAAGCGATCCAGGAAATCGATCGTGACGCGCTACAGACCGAAGCCGCGATTCTATAAATCGCGTTGCACTTTATACCATCCTCCGTTCCTCATATGGGTGGGAGCTAGGAACGACTGGTGAAAAGTATCAAAATAACATGACAGGCTATCTTGAAAGAACGAGTACCAAAAGAGGAGACCCTATTGACTTTACGAACCGAAGCCGAACTGTGAATCATCAAGATCAGGGAAGCATAATACCGTATCATTTTATAATAGGATAATCATCCGCTGCCCCTGTACCAGGGGAATTCTCGGACGCAGACCTCAATTTAAAACGACAATGGAGAATTGGTCACCAACCGGCGGATATGTTCTGGTGTCGATGGATGAAGAAGTACCTCCCGAACTTAGTACCGCGAAACTGCTGGAGCCAGGAAAAACGAGCATTGACTATAGGAGATGTAGTCTTGATTGCAGACTGTAGCTCACCAAGAAACGTGTGGCCTAAAAGAAAAATCTCAGTGGGCACAAAACCATGAACATCCCAAGCACATCCTTGGAACGTTCCTAGGACGTCATCTGTCAGTCCAAACAACGTCTCTGAGACGTCTAATGCCCTAAAGATGCCCCAAAGATGTCTTAAAGGCATAGTGCGTTCTCGGGACATCTTTCGGACTGACATTAGACGTCTTAAGAGCATCCCTAGGATGCCCGAAAGACATGTACCAAAAGATGTCTTAGCGACGTCCCGAAGACGTCTCTAGGACATCCTTAATTTTGTTGCCCACTGGGATAACTAATGTTTTCCCCGCACAAGATGGTCGTGTACAAATTGTCGAGGTCTTGATGAAAGGCCGACTTCTAAAAAGACAGGCGACAAAGGTGATTGTGATTGCCACAGAGAGGCAAGATGACTTACCAATTACCTGTTAAGTAGTAAGTTCAGAAATCTAAATGTGATATTGAGTTACTGATTATGTAAGTTTGCTTTCATTCGTATGAAAATTTGTTTTGTTTACATTATTGATCTTACATTTGGCATGATATTTAAATTCTTCGAAGCTGCAACAAGCGGCTAAACAATAAATAAGATTTTAGTAGTTCAAATAATCGTCTTGATGTTATGAGAAACCACCATCCTAACATACATTAAGCAGTCGTCCATAATGGGTAAAGAGGTTTCTCAACAACTTATACCGGTGGGAGAACGCGAGGCCGACGGAAATCCACAACTTGTTTCTTATTATTTCGATTGCCTGCCTGGATAGGTGCGGGTGAGCGTCACCTACTATTTGGAAGGGAAGGGGATAATTGACCTCAGAAGCTAGTTGTCAGTTCTGGTGGAAAATTGGAAGTGGCAGGGTGTCTTGATCAAGTGTCCACACTGAGATTTGCCTACGCTGAGGTCGGTCCATGCGAGGGGATGTCTTCGTCGAATGTCCACGTCAAGTTTTCTCCACATTGAAGTCCGTCCACATTGAGGACATGGTCCGTCCACGTTAAGGTCTGTCTACGTTCTATTCTATCTACTTCTGGGATTGTTCATGCTAAATCCTGACCATATTATAAGATAACTACGTTGGGATCTATCTAAATTAAACTGATTCATTAAGGTATGCCTACATGAATGCTAATTCAAATAAACAATTAATTTACAGTATATTAGAAAAAAAAGATAAATAAAAGTAAGAGAGAATCCGATTCCCGACTTGAAAGCTTTCTGGTGTTTTGGAAAGTACAAGTCGGAAGACATATACCTCCAGATGCGTGGGGATCGTCCTCTCAGGTGTGAGAGAAGCCATTGTCTGAGCTTTCGGAGCCTAAATCTGTTCTAATCATTACTAAGAATTTTTGTAATGTTTTACTTCCTCGTTTATTGGCTCGGATGTGACTCAGCCCTCGCTTCCCTTGGTATATGCCGTCCCTTGAACTCTTTGCTAATACTTATTGACCATTAGGTTAAATCAGTAGTTAAAAGGTAATCTCATAAAGGCTCAACGCCTGTGGTTGGTGTCCTTACTACTCCAAGTTGAATGATGTGCGTTCCTGAGATGGTGGTGGATTCTTGGAGTCAAATGATAGGTACACTGAGCAAATCACCATAGGTTGGCGCCTGCCCCCTGAATGATGCTCGATTTTTAGTGCCAAGTCTAGAAAAGAACCTTAGTAATCTAATAAATTTAATATCGCCTCTGACATAAAGTACAGCTTTATGAGTTTCTATGAAACTATTATAAAATACTGATCCGCTCTTGTTGCTTAACCCTTTAACTTTCACCTGGCGAGTCCAAGATTCTTGTATTATTGCTAGCAGACGCTCCTTTAGCGTGGTAAAGGTTTATCTTGATAAAATCCAAATTGAAGTTGGACATCTGGTGTCCATTTCAACTTCCAGTTGTCTCTTCCACCTCTTCAGTAAACAAATCAGCAGCTCTATCTTCGGGTGTAACCTTGATTTTAGAGAGGATCTGCATATCGTTCCTCTTCAACCCACAGTGAGGCCTGCACACGGTCTTCTTAAGATTCTCGACCACTCTTGTCTCTGCAATATTTATAAGATGCGTAGCTTGATTACTCGCCTTGACATCGATAGCCTTCCATAGTTGGATTTTTTATTTTTATTCTTTTAGGTACTGCTGTTGGTTCAACGGATACACCAGCCATCCAAGCCAGCAGCTTTACTGGCCTTGTGAGATCTTTGATGTCGATCACGTTGATCTTAGCATCCCTTCAAGGTTGTAATCAGACAACACATGAAATGAGGCAAGTTTGGGGCACTTCGTCCGAACAGCTGTTCGTCGCTTCCTTTCTACATTTACTTCTTCTTTATTCATGATGTATCCCCTAAGGGTTCACATGATCTCCGTATCTTACAAAACCATCTACATCTACATACTTCATATTATCTTGTCCTTACTATTTATAAATATTTACAACTACTTACATTAATTCTTATATCTAGATCCTTACATCTCAGGGTGTCCAAGTATTAAAAATACGTATTTATATTTTCTGATTCCATGTGAAAAACTGAATAGAAAACGATCAAAAACAAAATTTGATTAAATCCATAATTACCGAGTAATTAGCCATCAAAGATTAACCAATCAGAAAAATGCCTTAGATAGCAGACAGTCAATGTGCCATCGCTGAGAGTGTGTGAGAATACAAGTTCAGATCGTATAATTTCCGCTCCGTTTGTTCTTGTAGGAGGTTTTGACTCTTTGGTGCAACTTCACACTTAAACGAGAGTCGAAAATTAAAAATGATCTTTTTCATAGCAACCAAATTATGGAAAATTACTCGACGATTTAATTACCGCACGGAAAATGCATGCGTTGTTTGAAATCTCTAGAACCCTCCTGAATTCTTAGCATTCTGCAGAATTCTCATAAGTTCTGTAGCAATGATTACCCAGTGGGCAAAAAAATTAAGGATGTCCTAGAGACGTCTTAGGGACGTGCCTAAGACGTCTTTTGGTACATGTCTTTTGGACATCCTAGGGATGCTCTTAAGACGTCTAATGTCAGTCCGAAAGATGTCCCGAGAACGTCCTATGTCTTTAAGACATCTTTAGGACATCTTTAGGACATTAGACGTCTCAGAGACGTTGTTTTGACTGACATTGGACGTCCTAGGAACGTCCCAAGGACGTGCTTTGGATGTTTATGGTTTTGTGCCCACTGGGTA
>CAKNWT010253805.1:14075-26251 GCA_932066315.1 Andricus coriarius | reverse complement strand
ATAAATACATATACACTGAAGCACTGTACAGGTGTACAAAGTACTCAATCGGTAATATTTAGCTTTGCTGTCAAAAATCTTGGTTTTATAAAAAACCAGGACATTTTGCCTATTTTCAGGAAAAACCCAGGACACCAGGACAGACCTCGAAAAAAGAAGACACGCCCCGAAAACCCAGGACGGGTGGTAACCCTAAAGTTAACTCTTTCTATTTCCAAGTAATTCATTTACTTTTGGATTTAAAACATTAGGAATTCTTTCTCACGAAATTTATATCCTAAGATAATAAGATTTAATTCAATGAGTACAATTTATGAAATATTACATACTGAGACATCAAATTGGATAATATTATTCATACAAGAATATTATCAGTTCCTTTAAAAAGATGTATTTTATAAAAAATCAATTTAATCATTGAAAGTGATAAAATGTTTAACCTATCTATTGACAAAATGTCTGAAGCAACAAATCACTCATGAAACAGAGCCCAGATATTTGTCATACTGCCCTGAGTTGTCAGGCGACGCCGCTTTGCCGAGATGTTTGCCAAATATTCCATAATGTAAGTTACCCGCGGGGTTCAGTTGATAGAGATAAAATGCGTTTGTAATTTAGGTAAGGTAGGTTCGAATCTCGTCGCAGTGTTTCCGATTTTTCATAGCGATTAAGCGTGCGATTATGTATGTAGTGAATAAATTAAGTATATATAATAATGAAAATAATAATTGTGCGCGTGTTTCCGTATTTAATTGTATTAATTTTTTTATTTTGTTCCACTGAAATGAGGGACTATCTAGATTCTATAAAGGCCCTATTAATAGGCCCTCGTTATGTTGCCTACTCATGACCTCGCTAGCTGAGCGTGTCGTTTCCGATTGCGCCCTCGATAGATTGCCACTTTAGGGCCTCGATAGAAAATAGGAAATCTAGACAGGGCCTATTAGGAACCAAGTTTCAATTTCTACCCGGGTTATTGAATGAGTTTGTAATATTCCGGTGGTTACTTTTAAGGTTAAATATATTTTTTTTAAATTGTTATTTCTCAAATTGAACTTCGGTTATCCATATAAAATATGAACTACGAAGTTAGCATTTTTCCACTCATAGCAATGTAAAAAAAGGACATGGAGAGATATAATTCTCACTTTTAATTAACGTCACTATTTTAAATGATAATTATAGCAGCTAAGGAAATAAATTCCAGGGAAAAATTTATTTAAAAATAAAGTTTAACCCTTACCGAGCCTAAAAATATTAATAATACAAAAAACTTCAAAACGTGGACATGGCGTAGTATTACTCTATGGCGACGATATGTTAAAGTAAAATCCTGAATTTCAATTTTGTCAAACATCCACATATGTAATTCACTTAAAACTTTCTATACACACGTATTTCCGAAGACAATACAAAATTCTATTAAGTCTTAAAAACGTCTTTTGAACATGAGGCGTCTTTAGGAAGTGAATTGGACTGATATGGACGTCCTAAGGATGTCTTTAGAACGTCTTCAGGATGACAATAATTATAGAAAATAAATTGCCAGAAAGCAAGAATCATAATAGCCTATGAATTTATGAAAAGTATATACTGGATGCAAAATTACATACTTCAGAACAAAAAAGACCTCGATTATATTGTGAAGATCCTTTATTGGGTGACATACTCGACGTGTTGAGAGACGAGAAATATTAATCCATATTAATCAATAAGAAGTTTGATAATATTAAAAAGAAGTAAATTTGTAGTATTTGAAAATCATGATGTATAATTTTCATCTCGAGTTGATTCTGTTAACAGATAAAAAAATTGTGACCTATACATGTTGGAAGTTATTTTGTTCTGCTCCATATTAAGGATTAACATCCTGCCTAGATCTAAATTAAAATTAAAAACCCCTCTTAAAATTAAAATAATTTAAAAATTAGTATATATTTCCGAAAAGTCCACTCAAGAATGTTGACTTGATACTTGGCTTAGGGGTTTCTTTTGCATTCCACTCAAAAGTTCTAAAAGGATTTTCAGTGCTGATACATAAATTAAGTTTTAAACCTTTTTTACTTCTTTGAAAAATTAATTTGTTTTAATCTAACGAAATACTGATCTGAGATAAACATATTGTGCATAAAATTTTGTAGATCTCATTGAAATACATATTTTTTGTATTTGAACTTTTCTCAAAAAAATAACATATTACTTTAAAATTATTACAATTGACTACTATATAAAACAATATTTTAACTCCAAAACTTAAAATAAAGTTGGCTCTGAATAATCTTTTGATTTTGCATCATCTTTTTGCATATACTCTCGTAGAATTTTTAACAGCAATAGCATATCTTATATCCTCCAACAGATATATCCTGGCTTCACGAGGGATGAACAATTTTTTTCTTTCGGCTCCTCTTTCGTTGAACCTGTATAATCAAAGAGTGGCAGCCACTTGAAGTCAACGACGATGCCCTCATTCCATTTATTTTTATTTTTAAATACTTATTTCATTAATTAAATAGACATCTGTCTAAATTTCGGAAATGCGTGTTCTTGGCTTAAGCTAATTGTTATAAACTAAATCATGTTTCTGTAGATTTGTAGATGATGATCCAGTTAGATTTAGAATTGATTCCATTTTTTGAATTGAATACATTGATTACATAAGGATTTTGGGGCGGAAGGGGTCCTAAAATCTTTTGAAATTCCTAAATTGGTTGAAAATCTTTCAAATCCGTGGGAATCTTTTGAAATTCTTTAAAATATTTTAAAGGCCATTAAATTTATTCAAAATTGCTTAAAATCCTTTAAAATTCTATTAAATCTTTTGAATAGTACGAAATCCTTTGACAGCCGTGGATATACTTTTGTACATTTTAAAATTTTCTTAAAATCCTTTGACATCCCATGAAATCATCGAAATCTCTTAAAATTTCTTAAAATCCTTCAAAATCTTTTAAAATCTTATGAAATCCCTTCAAATCTTTGAAATCCCATTAAAGTCCCCTAACATCTCTCAAAATTTGGTAAAACACTTCGGTATTTCTAGAAATCCCTTTGAATTCTTTTAAATCTCGTGAATTCTTTTTGAATATGTTGAAATCTTTTAAAATCCTTTGTAATCTGCAGAAATCATTCTTAGTTCCTTGAAACTTCTCAAGATCCCTAAAATGTCGTCAAAATCCAACCTCGAATCCTTTTGCATCTCTTAAAACATCGTAAAATCTCAAGAAATCTGATTAAACTTCTTGCAATCCTTTAAAATGTTGTATAATCTCTTTAAAAAATAAAGATTCTCTTTGAAATTGCATTCAAATTCTTAAAATCTGTGAAACCTCTCATAAACATTTGAAATTTTTCGAAATACCCTTTCAATTCTTTTGAAATCCTTTGATATTTTTTAAAATCTTATTTATGGAGAAAATAAATTATATATTGTCGATATATTAAGTAAATATGTAAAATCTTGCTTAATAAGTGCGGGGGGTGGGGGAGATTCACTTAAAACTTAAGAATCCTTACACTAGGTGGTCTAAAATTTAAAAAATGATCCTTGCGTAATTAATGGACATTCTCTTGAACTTCTTTATGCCTGTTATTTTCTCGGATGTGGTTGCTTCTTTTATGACTTTGCTGGAATGGTTCAATAGAGTATAGTTATAGCTCAGAAGTAATTTCTCATTTTGTTTTTTGAATTGTAAAATAAAAAAGTTACGTAACTCTTTCTGCGTCAAAAACAGTTTTTTTATGCGCCATACCTTTGCCAGGAGCTTTTCTCAGAGGTGGTTGTTTTTTCAGGATGATCCTTTCATGGTTCGATAGAACTTAGTAAAAGCTCGAAAGCACTTTTTTGTTGAAAGAAAAAAAAATCAGTTGCATTACATTTAAACCGTTTTTTACGTGTCTTGTATAATTCGAATTCTGGCACTTACGCCCTTATGCCCTGGGACCCTTCAATTCTTTTTTGCCAGAAATCGAATGACAAAGACATGGATGAGAAAACTGGATTTCATAGTTTCAAAGGAATTTTTGTGATAATCGAAAGATAGGTAGATCAATCAGATATTTGCAACTCTAATGCCTCAATCTGGCAAAACGTATTTATGAAATTGTTTGTCATTATCATAGTCATTTTGTAGCTATAATAAATCATGACTGGACATGGAATCCAAGGACGTGCAGGATTTATCCATTTGCGGCTTTGCCCACATGATGAAGAATAGAGGGAAAGAGCCCGATAACTCATCGAACGCGGTAAATGTCGCTGACATGGTACTCTCGAAAAGTAGAAGAGTAAAGGCGAGAACCCTTTAGCAGCTTTTCCGCATGAAGGTGCTCAATTTTATTTACTGACAACCAGAACAACCTGACATCTGGTCATTAATTTTCTATAAAAAAAATACCAAGCAAAAATTAGGCAAGTCCCTTTTATTATCATCGAAGAAATTTAATATGGATTTAAAGTTGCCTATTTCTCTAAAGCACTGGAGAATATTTTAATTTTACCATTGATCGAGATACGTAAGTATTAGATGTCTGGTCCAAACTCGAAACTTTAAGGAAACCTTTAATCCCGGGTTTCAGTCCAAACCAGATGATTAGGAATGTTAAAAGGTTCGGCCTCTTATGTAATTTAAAAAATCTAAGTTATCAGGATCTTAGAAATAAGACAATTTTTAAATTATCAAAATCTTTAGAATCTTAGATGCTTCAGATTCGGCCCAGAGCTTTAGGAATATTAAAAGGGTCAGACTCTTTGAAATACATATTATTTGATCCGTATCCTTAAGAAGTTTACGAGGTTTGAATCTGAACTTGATCCTTAGAAATTTGATAACATTTGGGAACTAAAGAATTGTAAAAAGTTCTGATGCAGATCGGACTTTAGGTCCTTAAGAATTTCATAGTGTTTTGCCAGGTTCTGTCCAAACGCGGTCTAAACCAAAATTTAAATAACTTTTTGAACAGATATTAAGAAAAGTATCGATTAGTCGTATACTCTATTGTAACCAATTAACACTTATAAGATATCATTAACATAACAGTGCTGATTAAAATTAATTGAAATAAACTTAGCATTTTCACAAAAAAATCAGATTAAATTTGTGGAGCCATTATTTGCGTAGCTTACAGTAGGGTGGTCCAAACTTATTACTTGTAAATATTCGACTTTTCATTTTTGGTGATCGACCTTTCCGAATTTTTTTATTTTTCAGATAAAGAAATTCCCTATTAGTTTTTTTTCTTCAAATCGATCATCAGTAGCCCGTACTGAAGTTAACATGGGGGTTTAAAGGGGAAAATATCTGTTTTCGAAAAAATGGAATTGTAAATTAGTATTTTTTAGCTAATTTTGCATTGTTTAAACAATTATTAATTGGGTTTGAAACATTTTGCCCCTATAAATTATTGAAACAATTTTCATTTGCCCAAACAATTTTTTTCCTGTAAATCGTGAAAAGTTATTATTTTATGGAATTAATGGCACAATCAACGCATGCTATGAGTAATATATTTTTCTTAACAATATTTTGCAATTATTTAAAGAATTATTAATTATTTACTTTCGCCTTTTCATAGGAAACCTGAATTATAGTTTTTACGAATCGCTTACACTATGTCACTTATTATTCAGTATTTTCTTATCTCGGAACTTATACCCTAATTCTCTAAAAAATAATAATTTCTTAAAATATATTTCTTTAAGTAACATTATGGCTGGTTATTCTTCAGATCGATTTCGTTAAGGTAAGGAAATGCTGCTTAATAAGCGACATAGTGTAAAAGATTATAAATAAAGTTAGAATTTGCTCCACCTTTCCTATAAAAAGAAGCAAGTGATATTAACTGTTTTAATAATTGCAAACGCTCTGTCACAGAAAATATGACTTTTAACATTAAGTAACTGCGTCATTACTTCTAGAAAATAATCATTTTTTATAATTAACAGAGGAAAAATCGTTTGAAAAAACTAAAATTGTTTAAATAATTTGCACATATGCTAAACAAAAATATAATTCCTAAAATTCTTTAATATTATGCCAGTCGTTCCAGAAAATACTAACCTTTCGCGATTTGGCGGAAAAAAAATACAACTAGAGGATTGTGTTAACAATTGAAACATATGTTAAACAAAGGATATTGTGCTTGGCATTCATCAACTGTATCATTTATCCCGAAAAAAATAACTTTTGACGATTTGCTGCAAAAAAATGGTTTAAGCAAACAATAATTGTTTAAAATATTGAAAACTAGTTAAAAAATACTTGCAAACTTGTCACTCATCGAATAAAAATAATGCTGCAAAAATTGAAAGAAAATACCGTCTTCAGCATGAACTTGACATAAAACTGCTATTTTGCATTTTTTGGGGCATTTTCCGGGGAAAAAACAAAGGGATTAGGAGCTTCAAAATTAAAAGTTATTGAGTGGTATTTATTCCTTACAGATTCCTTAAGACGACACTAAACTTTCATTCACAAAAAGTTAATAAAAAAGTCCTTCTTTTATCCATTTTTTCATAAATTGAGTTTTTCCATTTAAAACTCCATGTTAATTTTGAAAGCTGGGGGCACGTTTCAATGTTGACCGATTTGAAGAAAAAAATAGACTATTTTTTTGTTTCGAAAAACGAATAAATTTAGGTGGATGAATCACCAAAAATCGAAAGTCGAATTTTTGGATCACCCTAATGCTTCGGCAGTAGTGATAACTGATATTGGTCAGCCAAGTGATTCTGTAATTTTCTTATTTCGTAACTTATCTACAGAAGAGCTGAGTGAAAGTTATATATAAATAATATATTTTTCACATTGCAGAATTGGAAGACCTTGAAATAAAAAAGATTTCTTTCAATTAATTTTTCTTTTGACTAAGATTTTCATTTACATTAAATATCAATTAATTGATATTCATAAATTAATTAATGAAATCTCGACTCGCTGCCATTCCTCTCTGTTTCTGAGCAGCTGAGCCGACTTGATTAGATTAAATACATTCCAATAAAAGCTAAGCTCACTAATAGAAAAATAGGTGAAACCGGAAATGCCGCTTAGAGCCGAATTTCTCTTTCCGGCTGGGTGCTCAAGACTTCAGGAACGTATCTATTTGTCTCATTATTAGATGATGGATGGAAGGGGTTCGACTATGAGTGAATTCGGTTATTAGAGGATTCGGCTATTAGCGGGTTTGGACTGTAGATTGAATCACTGTATAAACTCCCTCACTACAAAGAAAAAATTGGGGTTTCTATTAGAACCGATTTTTGGTTTAAAGGAGCTCCCAAAAAGGGAGCTGAAAAGGAACCCAAAATGATAAATGATTTCTAAAGGAATCCAAAGAATGGATTCAAACCGTTCTAATAGAGTCATTTTGTCACTTCTGCCTTCACTCACTTCAAAGATTTTACAAGTTAATGATGCACATTTTACTTGCTAATTCAGACTGAATAATATTGCACTGGGAAAAATTTAATAAAGAACTACTTAAAATTAAATAATATATACACTTATACATTTCTCGTAAACTATTTTTCACGTTTCTTGCTCACTCTAATTAAGAACAGAATATGTGCATTGTAAATGTTGAATATAAAAATTCATTTCACGGAGTGCTTATCTACGACTGGAATAATAAGAAGGTATTGCATGTTGGGATGAAGGGAGAAATAAATAAAAGTAAGCACCCCCTGTTACATTTTGCATGCCGTGACTCTTATCGACATGAAAGGAGGTGTCCGGAGAAAGAAGTTAAAATAAGTTTCATGGAAGGGGTGACGAAATTGGGTGGGGGCAAATCTGGAAAATTTGTTGTACTTCAAGTTTTGCAAGACTGTCGAAGTAAAGTTACACCATGTCGAAAAGTCAGAACGTTTGCAAGAGAAGCTCAAATGGAATAGCATGGCAATGGTAGGGGGTGCACGATCAGGACAGCTCTCACCAGGGAGTGAGTGAGAGGGGAAGTCAGACCGTGTGTACTCCAACATTGCTGAGTCTGGCGGTGCATATAAATCAGCATAAATTGCATGCCGGATTCCATAGTCGGTATGCGTCTCCCTAGCTGCACGTTTAGTTCTGTGCTGCATGGCGATCTGCTAGCGCAAGCACAGGAAGATGCAATAGTCATTTTAAGAGCCTGGAATGTACAACACTTCACGAATGCTTGTACTTTTTAGTCTTTTCGGTTAAAATAAGGAATAAAATTTCAATTATCTCTCTCAATTCGAATGAGTAAAGAGAAGTGAAAGTAGCATCATATGAAACTTCAAAAGAGGGTCCCAGTTTCCCCTCTCTCCCTATGACTCACACTTCTATTCTTTTTTCTATGATATCTTGTCCTATCCATTCATATCCGATCATATCTATTCATCCCCTTTACTCGCCCGTTACTCCTTTCAATCACTCTGCTTACATACTCTCCCCTGCTAGCCATCCCCTCACTTCCCCGCCCTTAGTTACCCTCATCCACTTTCCCTTCACCACTTCACATCACTGCTAACTTCCCCTTCCTTACTAGCCTTCATTGGCCCTCCCCTACCACCTCCTTACTTACCCTTACCTTTTAATTCGCCAACCTTATATTCCACCTTACCTACTTTCCCTATTTCCCATCCCTTCATATCCCGAATTCCTGCCCATTTCTCTGATTTCCTCTCGTTTTTTGGGAAAAAATAGGATTTTGACAACTTTTTTTATTTTGGTTCACATAAAAGTTGAAAGTGCAGGAAAAATGCCTTAGATCGAACCCTTTTATATTTTTGAAAAATTTTCGATCTTAAGTAACTTCAGAAATAAAAACGATTGCTAAAATTAAAGTTTGTTATTTGTTTTATAAAGTTAATATACTAATAAGGGCCCCTTTTCAAAAACTTTAAAGTCATTTTATTTGATACTTTATGTTGATAAATTTTATATGCAGTATATTTTTTAAACAATAATGTACCTTGATCACGATTTATATAGGAATAATACATCATGAAACGTAAAATAAGCTTTAAATAAGGCCAATGATGAAATGAACAGGTCAGGTGAGGTTAGGAGAGGTTATCAGAGATTGTCTCTGCTTGGTATAAAATTTGAATGTCTGCTTTCGCCAGCTGTATCAGCAGCTACTCTACAGGTAGAAAATATTACGCTTCTACTTACAGTTTTTAACGAGGTCGAGCCCGTCTTAGGAATCACGCATCTTCTATGTTTTTACACTATGTTTTTTAACAAAATGACAACCAATAAGAAAAAATAGCAGTCTTAAAGCTTACCAAAATTATCTATATAAAAGAATACCTACTTAAGCGTTTAAATCAGTTCATACTATTTTACTAGGCTTCAAAAATAGGTAAGAATTCATAATCTAAAGTGTTAAAATTGACTTTCTACTTTTGTAAGTTTAATTGTATTTTAAAAAAAAATTGTATTGCTGACTAGAAGGGCGCGGAGCATGAATACACGCCTGGGCCTAGCCCAGACCACTCGCTGGTCAGCGAGCCAAAAACAAAAAAAATCTCAAGCTCGATCAGCAAATTTTTTTGTGACATATTTCTGACCGAATGTCAGAATGTCACGTCAGGGTATTGAGATATCCTAACATAAATGTGCGAAAATCGCGATTTTAGCCTATATTTGAGGTTGTGTAGCATCGTGATATTATTCTTTTTCAAAAAATTATAGCCATAACCTTAAAGTATAAGCCTTGCCCTTTCAAAAGCACTTTGGATTGCTCAAATATCTTTTGTTTTCTTCGAGATATTTAATTTTTTCGGTTACTAAACGTGAAGGTGTACAAAACTTGAGGAATTCATGTATTTTGAAAACTTAAAAATTGAATATGTCAAAGAAAAAAAAAGATATTTAAGCGAACCAAAGTGCATTTGAAAGGGCAAGGCTTATACTTTAAGCTGCTGGCTGCAGTTTTTCGAGGAAAAAAATACTTTCGGGATGCTACATAACCTCAAATATAGGCAGAAATCGCGATTTCTGCACATTTAGGTTAGGATATCTCAAAACCCTGAAATGATAGAGCAATTCTGAGGCCAGATTCGTGTTCAGCGCACTCAAAACCTTCGGACAGGTATACTCTTGTTTCTGCTTCTGCAACTTGGCCTGTGTTATTATCCTTGGAATTCATCCACTGTATCAAATATCCCAAAAATAATAACTTTTTACGATTTACAGACAACAAAAATTGTTTAAATAAATATTAATTGTTTAAGCAATTTAAAATTAGTTAAAAGATACTTACCTTCCCGGCGTAACTAATATCGCCGTTTATATTCCCCCTTGGGGAATAATTCATATAAAATATGTTTTTTGTAGGAATAATATCGGACATGATATTTTTGTGTACAATGTTTTGAGAATATCTTCATGATAAAATATTGCTATATATTTATGTGTAGAATATACATATTCTGCGTAGAAAATATTTTATAGAGGAAAAATACAACCGTATTAAACAATAAATAATTAATCAATACTGTGCAGGAAATATTTTGTGTAGAAAATATTTTGTGTGGGGGAAAAATAGCAGTAGTAAACAATATTAAATTCTATGTAGAAAAAATTTAGTGTAGGAAAAATATAACAGTATTAAATTCTGTATAGGATATATTTTATGTAAAAAATATGTTGCAAAACCAACGTAATATGTGGACGACCCCCCATGATAAATAAAGAACTTTCTTCTGAGCACATTTTTACGTAAATTTGACGAAGAATATAGTATTGTTAAGAAAAATAGCATTAATTATTGAATCAAGTGTAAAACCTATTATTTTTTAAAACCATAAAAATGGCATAAAATCATTTTAAAAAGTGAAAAATAATTATTTATATTTTAAAATTTTTTCCGTTATATTTTGTGAGAAACGATTAAAAATGGAATTTTTTCAGTTCTAAAATATCACATTAGAATAACGGTTTATGAACAAAAAAAGGCACTGACTAGTATTACGGAATTTTCCGTAACGTTAGCCTCGAACGAGCTGGAAAATGTAGACAATTTTGTTAGCTTCAATATTGTTAAAAAATTTGTATGTTTTTACCTCTAGTCGGATTATGTTCGACATCAATGTGAGCTGTTTCCAACGTATCAAAAAGATGTGTCACCAATTTTTGCAATTTCTCTTCAAAACTCCGCTTTCTCTTCACTTCGATATCCATCTTTTGATTTGAAATCCGTAAACGTTAACTTTATTAAACTTGTACTGCCAACTTTGGCTGCTCGATTTGAACTGGTCAGTATTCCGTTACAAATACGTATCACTTTCGTACAGAATGACAGTAATTACGAGTCATATTGTTCGATGATTTTAAAGGGCAGTTTCGAATCCGCCCTTTCGAAAACTACCAATCAGAACGGGTGCAGGGCGTTTGAAAAAGGACAGAACGCCTTTCTTTTATATTTTGCAAATGTAGGAGGTATTGTATTGATGAAAAGTGTTAACGTCGGTCTAAATACTTCAAGTTTAATTCTAAATGGCATTCAACTAGTTCATTAAAAAAAAATTAATAATTATTACTTTTACCGAATAAAGACTACATTCATTTTTTTCATTATAATGCTCTTTATACTCCATCAAAGTAACATCCTTTCTAAGTATTTAAAAAAATATCAGAACGAGTGTTGTTCGTTTGAAATGGGATAGAATGCATTCTGGTCGTTTATTTCGGTCTTTGGCCATTTTCAAAACAACCACAACGCGTTCTGGCATATCTTCAGCCAGGGCCGGTTTATCTTTGACGCCGCCCTAGGCTACCCAATGGAAAGGCCGCCCTTTGTCAATGCTAATTCCCCTAAGATGCAATGCACTAAGTAAAAAAAAGGTTACGTGAACACGTAAAAAAACTACAAAATTGTGAAGATACTTATATTATAACTTTATTAATTTGTTGAAATAATCTTAACAATACATTCATAATATACCCTAGCGAACTGAATGAACGGAACGGAAGATGAACATTTAATTTGTTAAAATTCGAAAAATGTCTGGTGTTTGCGCGTTCATGTTAAAGTCACATATAATTGTAAAATTCACGAAATATTATACGTTTTCAACTATTACAAGCTCAAAATCTTTATTTCTGATTCCGATAAGCAATATTGTCAGTTTTCGAAAGTAACCAAAATTCAAGATTTAAGAAGTAATGTTTCGTAAGACAATTTAGCTAAATATTTAATTATATTAT